>PVJS01059377.1:0-11538 GCA_004027185.1 Glis glis | reverse complement strand
CTTACCAGCCCAAATCAATGGTCGGGTTGGATGGAGGAGCCAGGAGCAGAGAAGGGCCTTCCCATGTCTGAGCCGTGTGAAGAAGGGGAGGGGGAGGAGAAATCTCCGGATCAGGTTACGAGAAAGATTTGACCACCATCGTTTCCTGGCCAACGCACCATAATGTTGGGGTATATGAGGACAAAGAAAACACGGCCCAATAGCAGGGAACAGGCTTTATTTTGGGATAAAATCTGGAAGGAGGCATCTGACGGGGAGAGAGCCCATGAGAGTCAGAAAGCCCACCTCATTACAGGCTAGGGGCTTTTTATGGGGCAAGGAAGGGGGGAGGTACAGGAGTAGCCATATAAGCCCGCTGGTTGGTGTGCCAGTGGTCAGGTCATCTCTGGTCAGGGCAATGGTCAGGGAGTGTTTCTCTTTCTGACCTCATAGTCAGACCTCACAGTGCCCACAATCTTAGATCAGATAATGTCATATACAAAAAATATTTGTGATTAGTTTATTTAACAAGCCTTACCAAGCCAGTGTTACTTACTAATCAATTATAATTACACATATATAATATGGTACAGGTGAGAACAGAATGAATATGAAGTAATCCTTCTAATTGAGGAGTTCACAGAATACACTTATAAACAAATTATTACAATTTCATATAAATGCGTATAGGCAAGTAAAAATTCCTAGATAAGTCAATCTGAATGCCTAAAGAGTATTTATCATTGGGAAATATAAAGATAGGTAGAACATAGTAACTGTCCTCAAGGGGCTTTTCATAATGAAGCTTACAACATATTTAGGAGCAACATGTGTTTCAGCGTTCATATGTTTTATTTGTTAGAAGAAAATAATAAGCCATGCATGATGGTACACACCTGTAATCCCAGCCCTTGGGAGGCTGAGAAAGTAGGATTTCATGTTCGCAGCGAGCCTCAGCAACTTAGCAAGGCCCTCAGCAACTTAGTGAGACCCTGTTTCAAAATAAAAAAATAGGGCTGGGGGTGTAGCTCAGAGGTAAAATGCACCTGGGTTCCATCCTCAGTAACACACACACTCACACACACACACACACACACACACGAAGAAGAAGAAGAAGAAAATAATTTGTCTCTTGATCTTTACAACAAACCCATTAAGGTAGGCTGTGTTATACTCTTTATTGGTGAAAAATTGAGGCTCAGTGTATTTAAATAATTTATGTAATATCACACAAGTGTGAAGAGCTGCAGTGGTGAAGTCAGGATTCCAATCTAAATCTGACTTCTCAGCCTATGTTCTTTCTACTTCTTAGGTTCAGCAATATAACTGGACCACTAACACACACACAAAGCTGAGTTAATGAACCTAAAAAAGTGTATAAAAAACAGGTTATTTCAGCAACTTGAATAGCTTGAGGTACAGAGTACATGTTTTAATATTGTTTTGAAATATTTATTGAATGTATCTTCTATCAAGAGATAAGGATATAAAGATGAGTAAATTCCATATTTATAATTATTAGAACTAATTCAGAATGTGATTTTATATATAAATATTTTAAAGATTATTTATCAAAACATGTCATCATAAATAAAGTACTTGGTTTGTGGTTTTAATAAAATAGAATCAATTTCTTCTGTGTAATGAAACAAAAAGTTGATATTGTAGAATAAACCATATAACACTTTGCCTTATTCCCATTTCCAGTGAAGTCAGTATACTCTGAATCCTGGGTCAGAGCGAAAGCCTTATAAGTTCTCTCTTTCAGACACATCTCTGAGGTTGTGCTTTTGTAGCTTTTTCCTCAAACCTGACCTCACCTTTCATTTTAATTTGATTTTACTTAAATTGAGGGAAGAGCAGAGATGAAGCACTGAATGATTTTCCTTGCACCAGGGTAGTCTTTTTAAATTTAATCAGTAATGTCTAGCTTTGTTATATAAATCAGTAGATATATGCAGTTCCATCATAGAGGCCTTGTGGCCTTAACAGTTCTCTGGAGTCTGGTAGACATCTTTTATTACTTTTCTGATCTCATTCTAGCTCCAGGAGGGAGTAATTCTTGATTCAGTGAGAAATTTCAGAATGGCAATTTCAAATAGAGTAAGCAGTCATTATTATACTTTAAATTGTATTCTACTTAATTTATTACTTATTTTTTTCAACAGGAGGTGGCATAACAGACAGAAATCTACAAAGGATCCTTGAGGGTTCAGGTGCTACTGAATTCCATTGTTCTGCTCGAACTTCTAGAGACTCAGGAATGAAGTTTCGGTAAAAATGTATTCTTGGCATCGTACAAGAAGGGATGAGATTAACCTTTACTTCCTCAAGTAGGAAAACCTTAGTTAATACCCTGATTAATGGATGGACTATTGTGATTAGAATATAAATATTATAGTTGTTTTTGCAGATGAAAAATATTTCTAAAACAGTTCTTGTTCTGTCTTAAACAGCAGGGTCTTTGGAACACAGTAAGACTTTATATAGCCTGCTTAGTCTTGCCAGCCATTGCTGTTTAGCCAGCTTTCCCCCACCTTTGCTCTATACTTTCAGTTATTTTGAAATTATTTCACCCTTAAGAAATTGAAACTATCATGTGCTTTTTAATACTTGAAAGGATACCTATAACTTAATAGTAGAATCTTTCTATTTATAAGTTGGGGAAAATGCAATGTAAAAGAACTTATATTTCCAGATATAAGATTAGTTTACTATCTTTAGAGTCAGCTGTTAAATGTTTCAAGTAATTAATTAATGAAAATTATGGAATATGGTAGTCCAGGCTTCTTCCCTTCCCTCGTTCCTGAGCCTGTAAGGGAGGACTCATTTAACAACTTATATACTCATCTGCTCCTTTGTTATTTCTATTGCAGAAATTCCTCTGTTGCCATGGGAGCCTCACTTTCTAGTTCAGAATATTCTCTAAAGGTTACAGATGTGACCAAAGTAAGGACTTTGAATGCTATTGCAAAGAATATCCTGGTTTAGCCAGACCTCTCTGGGAGACGTGGATATCACAGTATGAAGATAGAAGTATCATCGACAATCCTCTGCGATGCAGCTTTAACCTTCTCTGAACAGGATAGTCATAGTCTTTGTTTTAGGTTTCATGCGGCCATGGTGTATGTTTCCAAGAGGAAAAAGAACTTGAAGCAGAGCTACAGTCACTTTCTTTGCTTAGTTTTGCCAGCCATTGCATCATCATGGTTAAATCTGGTCTGTGCTTCTTCCACAGATAGACTTAGTCTGTTTTCAGTGGGACTAACTGATGAACTGAGAAAATTCAATGCAAGGTATGAATTCAGAGTGTAGCAGTATTTTGCCTTTTCATTTGTAAAATAAAAATTTCCATTTTATTATGATATAGTCTCTTATTCTTACACTAAATACAGTTTGTAACCAAATCTGAAAGGGAAGACTGTGTTTTATTTTGCTTTTTCCTTCATTTTCTCTTTTATTATATACTCTGGATATGTTGCCTTGGGCAAGATGCAAAGGGTACAGACTGAAATGGTACAGCAAAAAAATTTCCAGAGTTGGGAAACAGGATATAAAGGTTCTTAGACTCAGTTCATATACAAATGCAAATATAATCATATTTAGTGTTTGTCCTGACCTTCCTCCATGTTTGGACTTCATTGTGTGATTCCTCCAAAGAGCAGGCCTTGTCATTATCTATTTTATTTAAGCAAATTGTGAGGGATCTGAGAGGTGATGTGAATTGCTCCAGGTTTAACAACAAACTAATGGTGCTTATGAGACTTAAACACTAGGCTCCCAACCTCCCAAGTCTTCTGCATTAAGATGCTTCTGAGCCGGGCGTGATGGCGCACGCTAGTAATCCCAGTACTTTGGGAGGTAGAGACCAGAGGATCCAGATTCGCGGCCAGCTTCAGCTCGCTCTCTCTCTCTCTCTCTCTCTCCCTGTCTCTCTCTCTACCTAGTGAGGCCCTCCGCAACTTCGTGAGACCTGGTTTCAAAATAAAGTATAAAAAGTAGGGCCAGGGGTGTAGCGCGTAGGTAGAACGCCCCTGGGTTCAATCCCCGGTACCTCAAAAAAAAAAAAAATCACAGAGCTATGTATTTGGATTGCATTGCTCTGTTTCCTCACAGACTTTTTTTTAAACAAAGCCATATTGGCATTATACCACTGATCTATGTTGGAAATGTATTAGAAAACAGCTGTATAAAATATTTATGTAAGCCAGGCGTGTTGGCGCACGCTTGTAATCCCAGTACTTTGGGAGGTGGAGACCAGGGGATCCAGGTTCGCGGCCAACCTCAGCGTGCATGTGCGCGTGCGCGATCTCTCTCTCTCTCTCTCTCTCCTCTCTCCTCTCTCTTTCTTTCTCTCTCTCTCTCTCTCTCTACCTAGTGAGGCCCTCCGCAACTTCATGAGACCAGGTTTCAAAAATAAAGCATAAAAAAAAAATAGGGCTGGGGGTATAGCGCGGAGGTAGAACGCCTCTGCGTTCAATCCCCAGTACCACAATTAAAAAAAAAAAATTTATGTAGCTGTGTGAGTACCTAGAGAAGACATTTTTTTAAGTGTTAGTCTAAGGAGTAGCAGGCTTCTAAACAATTGTTTTATATTTTATGAATATGGAATTATGTCATTATAAAGGTGCGCGCGCGCGCGTGTGTGTGTGTGTCTGCTTAACTCCTTTTTTTCTGAAGCTGCCCCTGAATGATGAAGTTTTCCTGGTGGGATTGTTACTCATATACCTTCACTTCCCTTGCCCACAGGAGAGGGCAGGAGGACCCAGGCTATCTAGACAGAATGCCTCATTTCTTTGTTCAATTCTTTGGTCCAGAGATGGGAACACAACATAAACATGGCCATTCCAAATCTTACCAGTGATTATTTCTAGAGCTGTCAGAAAAGACAGTTTTTCTTCCCTGCTGTCCATAGGATTACTGACCATAGGACTATGTAAACTTAGAGCTTTTGTGGCCATCTTTAACACCAAGTGGGAAGAGCCCACTTGAGAATGAAGCCAACACAGAGACAAAGGTCCTGGGGACTTGGTTTGCATCTCTGGACCCATCTGTTCTAAAGTTAGATCCATGCCTGGATTTTTCTATTAAATGAACCAATACATTTCTTCTTTTCATTTTGTTTTGTTTATTTATGCCAGTTTGATTTAGATCTCTGACACCTGCGATCAAAAAAGGTCTGATAGTTACTGATTAAGTTTCCCTCCTTTCATTGATAGGAAGCTCAGAGTCAAATTTGTAGCCCACATGTGGACAGGGTCACTCGCTCATCTTGTGAGTGAATTATGTATAACTAGCTTGTCCCCTGTTTCATCTTCTTTCAGTCCTTTTTTCATCATTCATATTTCATCTTGCTATATTTTATGTATTTTTGTAAGCCACTCCAAATCTCTTTACTGCATGACAGTAAATAGTAGAGATTGTTTCACATATTATTCTGAGTCTGTACTAGAATTAAGGGTTAATTTCCAGCGAACATAATTGATTTTCCACTCAAACTTCATCTCTCCCTTCTTTTCCTAACTCTGATATTGTTGTAGAAGTCATTCTCCTTCCTTGTAACCTATGTGTTTTAGAGAAAGCTGTCAGCCACAGCTTCAGTGATGGACCTAATTACAGGTAACCGCATCCTCCTGGCAACGAATTGATTCAGGAACTTGTGCCATTGAGAATCCAGGAGAAGTTTGCTGGTAGCTTCTACTTCTGGAAGATCTGAAAATGACCCTTTCCTAAGTTCTATGTAGTGTGACAATCAACTGATAGCAGAAATACCTTATCTTTAGAAAAACAACCATGCTGATTTCTTGGCTTGATGAGTTCAAAGGCCTCTAAACCTCCTTATACCTTGCTCATGCCACTCAGAATGCTGTCAGGTTCATAGAGAATGCACTTTATACCTTGAAATTGCTCAGCAGTCAATTATTGTTCCTGTGAAGATAGGGGACCAGTAAATAAGTCATGCTATTTGGTTATCTTCAAGTCCTTCTCAAGGGTTCACTCACGAGATGCTTAAATGGTGGCCCTTCCCCTTTTTATAGACCAAAGAGGAACAGAATCTCTCTTCCTAGGTAAATGATAACAGTGTCTTTCTTGTCAAAAGTCATCATGAGAATAGCACATTTTACTTATTTAACCCAAATTGTATGCCCAGTGCTATACTTGCTGCTCTATGGTTGCAGCCTCCATAGTAAAAGAATTTAAGATTAAAATAAAGGTTCCTTTCTTCCCTTCTTTCTTTTCTCTTTCTTCCTGCCTTTCTTTCTTTCTTTCTTTCTTTCTTTCTTTCTTCCTTCCTTCCTTCCTTCCTTCCTTCCTTCCTTCCTTCCTTCCTTTCTTTCCTTTCTTCCTTCTTCTTTCTTTCTTTCTTTCTTTCTTTCTTTCTTTCTTTCTTTCTTTCTTTCTTTTCTTTTCTTTCCTTCCTTCCTTCCTTCCTTCCTTCCTTCCTTCCTTCCTTCCCTCTGTCTTTCTTTCTCTCATGCATGTGTGTGTGTGTGTGTGTTTGTATTGGCGATTGAACCCAGGAACATTCTACTTCCATGCTACACTTCCAGCATACACATTTATGTATTTATTTATTTATTTATATCTTGAAACAGGCTCTTGCTAAGTTGCTGAGGATCTTACAAAGTTGCCAAGGCTGGCCACTAATCTACAATCCTGTCTCAGCCTCCCAAGTACTGGGATTACAGGCATGTGCTACCACCCCCAGCTAAAATTATAGATTTTAAAATATCCTTTAAAGCAGGCATGATGGTGCATGCCTGTAATCCCAGTACTTGGGAGACTGAGACAGGAGGATTGCAGGTTTGAGGCCAGCCTCAGCAACTTACCTAGACCCTGCTTCCAAATAAAAAGGACTGGGGGTGTATCTCAGTGGTAGAACACCCCTGGGTTCAATCCCCAGTACCACACACAAAAAAAAATTCTTTAAATAAAATATGAGTCATTTGTACTTCAATTTCTCTTGCAAATTACCATTGGTAGTCCCTCAAATATGTCCCTAACAACAAGTAAAAAGCTAAGTGTTAATAAAAGCACTCTCCCCAAATTTCATCATATGAATGTGAGCATATGTTAAACACACAAATGTGTGGGTTTTTTTTTTTTTAGAAGAAAGCCTTGTTTCATAGATATTTGCAGTTGGAAAATGGGAATATTTTATTAATTTTTCAGATAATTGTGAACACTACACTAAAAGGCAACAAGTGTTTCCTCTTTTTCTCTTAATATTTTTATTGATGTGTTATAATTGTACATGATAAATTCATAGTGATACATTCACATATGTACATAACATTTGTGTGGGGGGTTACTGAGGATTGAACCCAGGATTATTCTACCTCCAATCTACACCCCCAGCTCTTTTTATTTTTTATTTTGAAACAGGGTCTCACTAAATTGCTGAGGCTGGCCTCAAACCTACAATCCTCCTGTATCAGTCTCCCAAGTACTGGGATTATAGGCATGCACCACCGCACCTGACTTAAATGACACTATTTGGTCTGCTTCCTTCTCTATACCTCCCCTTTCCCTCCACTCCTCTCTCCCCTAATTCTCTTCCACTACTCTGCTGGTCTTTCTCCTAATTTTCATGAGGTCTCGTTTTTTTTTCTTTCTTTTTTTTCTCTCTAGCTTCCACATATGAGAGAAAACATGTGACCCTACATTTTCTGAGTCTGGCTGATCTCACATAGCATGATATTCTCCAGTTCCATGTATTTTTCTGCAAATGATACAATTGCATTCTTTGTTTTTTGTTTTGTTTTGCGGTACCGGGGATTGAACCCAGGGGCATTCTACCTCCAAGCTACACCCCCGGCCCTATTTTTTATCCTTTATTTTGAAACCGGGTCTCACGAAGTTGCACAGGGCCTCACTAAGTAGCTGAGGCTGGCAGCGAACCCGGATCCTCCGGTCTCCGCCTCCCAAGTACTGGGATTACAAGCGTGCGCCACCACGCCGGGCAAAATTGCGTTCTTTATGACTGAGTAAAACTTATCTTTATCCATTCATCTGTTGACGGACACCTAAACTGGTTCCGTAATTTGGCTATTGTAAATTGTGTTGCTATAAACATGAGTACATATGTATCACTATAGTGTGCTGACTTTAATTCTTTCGGATAAGTACCAAGGAATAGCATAGCTGGGTCATATGGTGGTTCCATTCCTAGTTTTTTGAGAAGCCTCCATACTGATTTCCATGGAGGTTGTACTAATTTACAATCCCACCAACAGTGTATAAGTGTTCTTTATTCCTCACATCCTTGCCAGTATTTATTATTATTTGTATTCTTTTTTTTTGCAGTATGGGGGATTGAACCTAGGGGCATTCTACCTCCAAGCTACACCCCCGGCCCTATTTTTTTTCTTTATTTTGAAACAAGGTCTCACTAAGTTGCGGAGGGCCTCACTAAGTAGCTGAGGCTGGCCCTGAACCCGGATCCTCCCGTCTTAGCCTCCCAAGTACTGGGATTACAAGTGTGCACCACCACGCACGGCTTTATTTGTATTCTTGATAACTGCCATTCTAACTGGAGTGAGATGAAATCTCAGTGTAGTTTTAATTTGCATTTCCCTGATTTCAAAAGATGTTGAACATTTCTTCATATATTGTTGGCCAACAATTACATATTTTGCAGTCTTGGCGATAAGCTTAAAGATATTTGTCCAGCAAATTCTCTTGGGCTCACTAACTTGACCATTTTCAATTCACATTACTGTCTATAATAACAGAAATATAAAAATACATTTGGAAAAAAAGTAAAAAATAAAAACACATTTGGCAGTATGGGGTTAAACAAGTTTGTAGTAGAAAGGGCAACATATGTCCAGGCAGTACTTTTGCTTATGACAATAAAAAAAAAAACTCAGAGGCTGACAATGCAGCTCAATGGAGAGCACTTGTCTAGTACGCACAAGGCCTTGGGTTCAATCCCTGATACCACAAAACAAAATAAAAAATATAGGAGGCTGAGACAGGAGGATTGCAGGTTCGGAGCCAGCCTCAGCTACTTAGTGAGGCCCTCTGCAACTTAGTGAGAATAGGGCTGGAGGCATAGCTCAGAGGTAGAATGCCCCTGGGTTTAATCCCCAGTACCGCAAAAAAAAAAAAAAAAAAAAAAAAAAATATATATATATATATATATATATATATATATTCAGCTTCATCTTAGCAACAGATTGTTTTGCTTTGTTTTTTTGTTTGGTTTTTAGACAGGGTCTCCCTACGTTGGCCAGGTTGACTTCAAACCTGTGATCCTCCTGCCTCAGCCTCCCAAGTACTGGGATAATAGCAACAGATTGTTTTAATCAGCAGGTCATTTTGGTGATGCTTTGGGGAAGCTAATATTCTACACTATTCAGGTCTTTTTTTTTTTTTTTTTGCGGTACCGGGGATTGAATGCAGGGGCGTCCTACCTCCGTGCTACGCCCCCGGCCCTATTTTTTATACTTTATTTTGAAACCGGGTCTCACGAAGTTGCAGAGGGCCTCACCAAGGAGAGAGAGAGAGAGAGAGAGACGGGGAGAGAGAGCGAGAGAGCTGAAGCTGGCCGCGAACCCAGATCCTCCGGTCTCCGCCTCCCAAAGTACTGGGATTACAAGCGTGCGCCACCACGCCCGGCTCTATTCAGATCTTATATGTCAGCTTATTTTCTTCAGTCCTCTAGTTCTGAAAGCAATCACTATTAACAATTTCTTGCTAGACACAATGGCACACATCTGTAGTCCCAGCTACTTGGGAGGCTGAGGCAGGAGGATCACTTGTACCCAGGAGTGCCAGGTCAGCCTGGGCCACATAGCCAAACTCTGTCCCCCCCAAAATTTTCTTTTCTTGTAGAATTTTAAAATAATTTACTTGTAATTAATTGCTAGTAAAGCTGCATGTTTTTCCATGTGACAATTTACTGCTTATATTGCCCCTACCCCTGGTTTTTATGTCAGATATGTTTTTGTTTGACTACTTCATATTAATATTTGTCTTATAAAATTACATTTTGAAAATTAAGAAAAATTATATAAACCTATTTCTCTGTTACCTGATACCACCCTCCTCTCCCCCAACCTTCACCCTAGGACTTGGGAAGAGTATTTCCCCCTCCAGTGCACATCTTTTTATGCTTGCCCATTTTCTTCTATTGTTTCTTGATCTATGAAGAATATATTTTATGGAATGATGTGAAGTAAATTTTGAAATTAATTACTTCTTTTTCTATATTGACATCCTGATGTCCAGAAAACATCCCATTCACTCTACTTTGTCAAAAGTAAAAAGCTTATCCTTTGTATCTACTAAGAATGATTCTGTACCATTTATTTATTTATTTATTTATTTATTTATTTATTTATTTAATTTATTTTTCAGTGCTGAAGATTGAACCCAGGGCTAGTCAAGCAAGCATTCTACCACTGACCTACATCCCCAGCACTTTATGTCATTTTTTTAGAGTATATGTTCTTTTTTTTTAAAAAATGACATAAACTTTTGAAACTTAACTTTTTGGGTAGGTTTTAAGTCTAATTCAATGAGTCCATTTATTATTTAAATGTTCTTTGCAACTTATTCCTCCCGAAGAATTTCACTATGTTTCAGGTTTTTACAGTTAAAAGTTTTACAATAAAAGGAAATATAAGAATAGTGTTAATTCAATTATCCTTTTTGGTCTCTGGATATTATAAAAAAAGATATTTTGTTTTGTTTTAGAAGTACAAAAAATGTTCAGATTATCTTTGGTGGAAGAATTTGGGAGTGATTATTTTATGGTTACAGTTTTTAATTTTTCTTGTAAGTACATGGATTCCTAGGCCCAATTTAAAATGTGAAGGGAAAAACTATCTTTTTACTATTACCACTTAAATTGGGATATTTATTTTAAGATATTTTGCAAGAAGGAAAACCTTCCTTAAATCTATCTCTAATCATTAACCAAAAATATGCAACTCTTTGGCTATCTTAAACAGTGGTAATTTCTGTATATTTTAAAAAGTTGTTTAATCAACAACTTTTAATTAATAGATAACTTATTTAAGAACTTATTAATCTAAATTTGCGTGCTAACTAGGGATGATATAGCATTTTTTTCCTGAGTCATTCTGGTTAAACATTTCCTTCTGCATTATCTCTATGTAATCACAGTCGTGCATCACTTAACAGGATGTGTCTAAGAAATGCATCATTAGGAAATTTCATTGTGCAAACATCATAGAGTATACTTACACAAACTAAGACAACCATGTCAGTAGGCAATAGAATATTATAGGACCACTGTCATCATTGACTGAAATATCATTATGGGGTGCATCACTATATTTATACTATACACACAATGAACCATTAAGAAGAGATTTTTGGAGCTGGCTGTAGTGGTGCATGCCTGTAATACCAGTACTTGGGAGGCTGAATCAGAAGGATTGCAGGTTTGAGGCCAGTCTCAGCAACTTAGCAAGACCCTGACTCAAAATTAAAAGGATATGGGAGCAGCTTAGAGATAGAATTCCCTTGGGTTCAATCCTCAATATGTGTGTGTGTGTGTGTGTGTGTGAGAGAGAGAGAGAGAGA
>PVJS01059376.1:0-11536 GCA_004027185.1 Glis glis | reverse complement strand
AAGTTGCGGAGGGCCTCACTAAGGGGAGAGAGAGAGAGAGAGAGAGAGAGAGAGAGAGAGAGAGAAAGAGAAAGCGAGAGAGCTGAGGCTGGCTGCGAACCCGGATCCTCCGGTCTCCGCCTCCCAAAGTACTGGGATTACAAGCGTGCGCCACCACGCCCGGCTTATTTTTTATTTTGAAACAGGGTCTCACTGAGTTGCTGAGGGCCTTGCTAAGTTGCTAAGGCTGGCTTCAAACCTGTGATCCTCCTGTCTCAGCCTCCCAAGTACTGGGATTACAGGCATGTGCCACCACACCTGGCTCACTTTCTCTTTTTAAATAGATGGGGTCTCACATGTTGCCCAGGCTAGAACTCCTGGCCCTGAACTCCTGGGATCAAGTGATCCTCCTGAGTAGCTGAGACTAAAGGTGTATGTCACCATGCTGGGTAGTAGCTATTTTCCTTTTTCTTTTTTGGTACAGGGGATTGAACCCAGGGACATTCTACCTCAAGGTACACCTCCAGCCCTTTATTTATCTTGTGTTTTGAAACAGGGTCTTTGCCAGGCATGGTAGCGCATGCCTGTATTCCTAGTACTTGGGAGGCTGAGACACGAGTAGCACAGATTCACAGCCAGCCACAACAACCATGTGAGGCCCTTCGCAACACAGCGAGACCCTGTTCCTTTTTTTTTTTTTTTCGGTACTGGGGATTGAACCCAGGGGCATTCTACCTCCGAGCTACACCCCCAGCCCTATTTTTTATTCTTTATTTTGAAACAGGGTCTCACTAAGTTGCGGAGGGCCTCACTAAGTAGCTGAGGCTGGCCGCGAACCCGGATCCTCCAGTCTCAGCCTCCCAAGTACTGGGATTACAAGCGTGCGCCACCACGCCCGGCAAGACCCTGTTTCAAAACAAAAATAAAATAGGGCTGGGAGTGTAGCTTAGAGGTAGAATGCCTCTGGGTTCAATCCCCAGTACCACTGGAAGAAAAAAAAGAAAGAAACAGGGTCTCACTAGGTTGCTGGGTTGCTGAGAGACTCACTGCATTGCTGAGGCTGTCCTCAAACCTGCGATCCTCCTGTCTCAGCCTCCTAATTACTGGCATTACAGGTGTGTGCCACCACACTCGGCTATTTTTCAAATATGTCTAAGGCATTGGTACCGAGGATGAAATAGTATGAGTGAATCTGTGCATCCTACCCTGGCATGTCCTAACAAATAGGGTTTTTATGTTCCAGAAAAGGCCCATTGCATGATGTCTGATTCTTCCAGGTGGGTCTCCAGACAAAAGACTTTACTATGGTTGATGGTCTTGGAAAGAGCTTCCAGAACCCCAATCTCCCAAGTAAATAGACTCCTAGAGTATTCTGAAGCAAACTCTTTTGAGTTTTTATAAATCTAACACTCACGAAAGAAGCTGCACCTGCAGCATAGGCAACATCTGTCGCTCCTTCTTCCTCGATCGCTGAAAAATGTTGTTCTCCTCCTCATGAAGGGAGTGGCGGTCTGTGGTACAGGGTACATCCACCAGCACCTGTCCAGAGTGTTAAAGGTAAAACCTTAAAGCTCCTTACAGGCTCTTCCTACTTAGGTCAAGAGTGATGTTTTAGGCCCCTAGCCTAGGAGGTTTTGTGAAATGCTCCTTCTGCCCATTTCTTCATTGCAGAGTAACTGACAAAGTTTCTCATTTTAGGACATTTGATTTACTACACTGCTAGAAATAGAAGATTTTTTTTTATGATGTGGTTTCTAGAACATCCCAGTGCCAGACATGGGGGTATAGATCAGAGGTAGAATGCCCCTGGGTTCAATCCACACACACACACACAAAAGTAAACTATTCAAAATCATCAGAGATCTACAAAGGACACAAGAACTTAAGGGGGTTAACATCCTAGAGAGAAAAACCACTTGGAGGTGAGCCAGAGCCATTCAGCAATACAGTAATAGCTGAGATGCTGAAAAGCTGAACAGAACCTCTACCAGTCTTATGGGGCTGAGAGGTCAAAAACTAGAGTTTAGAGTCTTCACCAAGAAGGAGGGGCGTCTTAGTAAACAAATACCTCATGGTTTGAATTGGCTCCTGAATTTTGTTTTTTATTGGTACTAGGGATCGAACTCAGGGGCATTCTACCCCCAAAATACACCCCCAGCCCTTAGTTTTGATTTTGAAACAGGGTCTTGCTGAGGCCGGCTTTGCATCTGCGATCCTCCTGTCTCAGTCTTCCAAGTACTGGAATTACAGGCATGCGCCACCACACTTTGCTAGCTCCTGAAATTTAATACCTTACATATATAGGAAAACTGGAAAAAGAACAGCCCTTGAAAAGCCCAGCTTTGAATCAGCCTAACTTCTGACTGAATTAGATGATATCCCTTAATGTTTTGGCCCGAAGCAAAATCAAATCCCTCTAGAGGAAGGTAGCACCATCTAGAACCTTAGATTATCTCTATGACTCTTTTTTTTTTTTTGCAGTACTGGGGGGGATTGAACCCAGGGGCATTCTACCTCTGAGCTACACCCCCAGCCCTATTTTTTTTTATTCTTTATTTTGAAACAGGGTCTCACTAAGTTGGAGAGGGCCTCACTAAGTAGCTGAGGCTGGCTGCAAAACTTGCAATCCTTTGGTCTCAGTCTCCTAAGTACTGGGATTACAAGTGTGCACCACCACCCCCGCCTCTATGACTCTTTTTTTTTTTTGCAGTACTGGGGGTTGAACCCAGGGGTGTTCTACCACTGAGCAACACCCCCAGCCTAATTTTTTTTTTGCGGTACCGGGGACTGAACCCAGGGGCGTTCTACCTCTGAGCTACACCCCTGGCCCTATTTTTTATACTTTATTTTGAAACTGGTCTCACAAAGTTGCGGAGGGCCTCACTAAGTAGCTGAGGCTGGCCTCGAACCCAGATCCTCCGGTCTCCGCCTCCCAAGTACTGGGATTATAGGCGTGCACCACCACGCCCGGCCCCAGCCCTATTTCTATTCTTTATTTTTTTTTATTTTATTTTTTTTGCGGTACCGGGGATTGAACGCAGGGGCGTTCTACCTCCGCGCCACGCCCCCGGCCCTATTTTTTTATGCTTTATTTTTGAAACCGGGTCTCACGAAGTTGCAGAGGGCCTCACTAGGTAGAGAGAGGGACAGGGAAAGAGAGAGAGAGAGAGAGAGAGAGAGAGAGAGAGAGAGAGAGAGGAGAGAGGAGAGATAAATCACGCGCGCCCGCGCATGCGCGATGAGGTTGGCCGCGAACTCGGATCCTCCGGTCTCCGCCTCCCAAAGTACTGGGATTACAAGCGTGCGCCACCACGCCCGGCCTATTTCTATTCTTTATTTTGAAATAGGGTCTCACTAAGTTGCGGAGGGCCTCACTAAGTAGCTTAGGTTGGCCGTGAACCTGGATCCTCCTGGCTCAGCCTTCCAAGTACTAGAATTACACTATTTTTTTTAAATTTTTTTGTGGTACCGGGGATTGAACCCAGGGGTGTACTAACTCTGAGCTACAACCCCAGCCCTATTTTTTATCCTTTATTTTGAAATCGGGTCTCACGAAGTTGTGGAGGGCCTCACTAAGTAGCTGAGGCTGGCTGCAAACCCGGATCCTCCGGTCTCAGCCTCCCAAGTACTGGGATTACAAGCGTGCACCACCATGCCCGGCTTGGAATTACTCTATGACTATTAATACATGATGTCGGGCCGGGCGTGGTGGCGCATGCTTGTAATCCCAGTACTTGGGAGGCAGAGACCGGAGGATCCGGGTTCGCGGCCAGCCTCAGCTACTTAGTGAGACCTTCCGCAACTTCGTGAGACCCGGTTTCAAAATAAAGTATAAAAAATAGGGCCAGGGGTGTAGCTCGGTGGTAAAATGCCCCTGGGTTCAATCTGAATTTAAAAATCACAAATTTACCAGGAAGCAAAACCAAATGGCCAAAAATCAAGAGAAAAAACAGGAAGTAGTGGGCTGATGGTAGAGTACATGCTTAGCATCCCCAGCACCACATAGACACACATATAATAGTAGAATCATACTCAGATGAGTTTCACATATTGGAATGATCTGACCTAGTGTTTGAAATAGTCATAATTAATATGTTCAAGAGGTTAGATGAAGCCGGGTGTGGTGGTGCACACTTGTAATACTAGTACTTGGAAGGCTGAGACAGGAGGATCTCAGGTTCGAGGACAGCTTCAGCAATTTAGTGAGGCTGTCAGCAACCTAGTGAGACCTTGTTTCCAAATAAGAAATAAAGTTGGTATGGGGGTGTAGCTCGGAGGTAGAATGCCTCTGGGTTCAATTCCCACTACCACACACACAGAAAAAAGGTTAGATGAAAAGACAGAAAATTCTATAATTTCCAGTTTCTATAGAACTAGAAATTAAAGAAAAAAGAATCAAGCTGGGCATGGTGGAGGCTGAGACCAGAGGACCACAGGTTTGAGGACAGCCTCAGCAATTTAATGAGACTCTAAGCAACCTGGTGAGACCCTGTTTCCAAATAAGAAATAAAATCAGTCTGGGGGTGTAGCTCGGAGGTAGAATGTCTCTGGGTTCAATTCCTAGTACTATAAAAGAATCAGATGAGCCAGGCGTGGTGGCGCACGCTTGTAATCCCAGTACTTTGGGAGGCGGAGACCGGAGGATCCGGGTTCGCGGCCAGCCTCAGCTCTCTCTCTCTCTCTCTCTCTTTCTCTCTCTACCTAGTGAGACCCTCCATAACTTCGTGAGACCCGGTTTCAAAATAAAGTATAAAAAAATAGGGCCAGGGGTGTAGCGCGCGGAGGTAGAACGCCCCTGGGTTCAATCCCCGGTACCGCAAAAAAAAAAAAAAAAAGAATCAGATGGAAATCCTAAAACTGAGAAATATAATTAACTGAAATTAAGAACTCAAAAGATACATTAAAATAGTCAGTGTGGTGGCACATGCTTGTAATCCCAGTACTTGGGAGGATGGGACAGAAGGATTGCAGGTTTGTGGCCAGCCTCACCTACTTAGTGAGGCCCTCCACAACTTAGTGAGACCCTGTTTCAAAATAAAGAATAAAAAATAGGGCTGGGAGTGTAGCTTGGAGGTAGAATACCCCATGGGTTCTATCCCCAGTACCACCTCCCCCCAAAAAATTAGCATATTTGAAACAGCTGAAGAAAGGACTGGTGATTAGTTTAAAAATAAAACATCCTAGCTGGGTGTGGTTGCACATGCCTGTAATCCCATTACTTGGGAGGCTGAGATAAGAGGGTCACAGGTTAGAGACCAGACTCAGTAACTTAGTGAGACACTGTTTCAAAATTAAAAATAAAAGCTGGGCGTGGTGGCGCATGCTTGTAATCCCGTTACTTGGGAGGCTGAGATAGGAGGGTCATGGGTTCGCGGCCAGCCTCAGCTACTTAGTGAGGTCCTCTGCAACTTAGTGAGACCCTGTTTCAAAATAAAGAATAAAAAATAGGGATGGGGATGTAGCCCAGAGGTATAATGCCCCTGGGTTCAATCCCCAGTACCACAAAAAAATAAATAAATAAATAAATAAATGAAAAATAAAATCAGGCTGGGGTGTAGCTTGGAGGTAGAATGCTTCTGGGTTCAATCCCCAGTACCACACACACACATACAAAAATAAAAAATAAAAAGAACTGGGGTGTAGTTCAGCGGTAGAATGCCCTTGGGTTCAATCCCCAGTGCCACACACACAAAAAAAAGAAGGGCTTTGGATATAGCTCAGTGGTACAGTGCTTACCTAGGATGTGCAAGGACCTGGATTGGATCCTCAGCACTAAAAAAAAAAAAAAAAAAAAAAAAAAAAAAAAAAAAAAAAAAAAAAAAAAAAAAAAAAAAAAAAAAAAAAAAAAAAAAAAAAAAAAAAAAAAAAAAAAAAAAAATTCAAAAGACAAAAAAGAAGAGGCAAGGCAAGTCTGAAATTTATTGAGATTGAACAGTTTGCCCAAGGTCAGTAACTGGTAACCCTGTAATACAGAAACTGGTTAGAATGAAAGCAGAGCTCTTTCTACTCTGTCCTGTTGCTTCCAGGTCAAGAAAGCTAAATAAGGGATTCTTTTTATTTTTTTCTTGTGGTGCTAGGGATTGAACCTAGGGATGTTCTACCTCCAAGCTACACCTCCAGCCCTTTTTATTTCTTATTTGGAAACAGGGTCTCACTAAGTTGCTGAGGCTAGCTTTGAACCTGCGATCTTCCTGTCTCAGCCTCCCAACTACAGGGATTATAGGTGTGCGCCACCACACCATGCCAATAAGGAATTCTTATTTTTGTAGTAGTAGTAGTACTGAGGATTGAATCCAGGTTTCTGAGCTCCACCCCTAGACCAATTTTTTATTCTTTATTTTGAAATAGGGTCTCACTAAGTTGTAGAGGGTCTCACAAGTTGCTGAGGCTGGCCATGAACCTGCGATCCTCCTAACCGTGATACTCCTAATGAGTACAATATACTCTTATTCCTATTTTAAAAAATACACACATTTATTTATTTATTTATTTATTTATTTATTTATTTAGTACTGGGGATCAAACCTAGGGGTGCTCTACCACTGACCTACATACCCAGTGCCACACCCCCCACAATTTTTCTTTCTTTCTTTCTTATTTTTGGGGTACTGGGGATTGAACCCAGGAATGTTCTACCTCGGAGCTATACCCCCAGCCCTTTTTATTTTTATTTCTAATTTTTTTTGGTGGTACTGGGGGTGGAATCCAGGGACCTTCTACATCTGGACTATACCCCCAGCCCTATTTTATTTTTTATTAGGTAATAGGTTCTTGCTAAGTTGCTGAGAGCCTCACTAAGTTGCTGAGGCTGACATCAAACCTGCAATCCTCCTGTCTCAACCTCCTAAGTACTGGGATGACAAGCCTGTGCCACCACGCTCGGCTATACAAATAATATTATTTTATTTATTTTTGGTACTGGGAATGGAACTCAGGGGACTTCTACCTCTGGGCTATACTCCCAGACCGATCTATCTATCTATCTATCTATCTATCTATCTATCTATCTATCTATCTATCTGTCTATCTAATCTATCATCTATCTATTTATTTATTTTGTGGTACTAGGAATTGAACCCAGAGGCATTCTATCTCCAAGCTACAGCCCCATATCGATTTTTATTTCTTTTTTTTTTTTTTGCGGTACTGGGGATTGAATCCAGGGGCATTCTACCACCAAGCTACACCCCAGATCTATTTTTTATTCTTTATTTTGAAACAGGGTCTCACTAAGTTGCAGAGGACCTCACTAAGTAGCTGAGGCTGGCTGCAAACCCAGATCCTCCGGTCTCAGCCTCCCAAGTACTGGGATTACAAGCATGAGCCACCACCCCTGGCTCCGATTTTTATTTCTTATTTGGAAACAGGGTCTCACTAAGTTGCTGAGAGCCTCACTAAATTGCTGAGGCTGTCCTCGAATCTGTGATGCTCCTGTCTCAGCCT
This sequence comes from Glis glis, assembly GCA_004027185.1. Classification (NCBI taxonomy): domain Eukaryota; kingdom Metazoa; phylum Chordata; class Mammalia; order Rodentia; family Gliridae; genus Glis; species Glis glis. The sequence continues at coordinate 4,114 of PVJS01059376.1, read as the reverse complement.
TCCAAGTACTAGGATTACAAGCGTGCACCACCACGCCCGGCTCTCTATTTTATTTTTTATTTGGAAACAGGGTCTCACTAAGTTGCTGAGAGCCTAAGTTTCTGAGGCTGGCTTTGAACCTGTGATCCTCCTGTCTCAGCCTCACAAGTACTGGGATTACAAGCATGTGCTACCATGCCTGGCTTAATAATATTATTTTAAAGGATACAGAAAAAATAGAATCAATGGTTAACTTTAGGGAGAGGAAATAGATGGCTAAGCATAGGAGTAAGGAAGAAATTTACTATTCACTGGATACCCTTTTGTGACTTTTGAATTTTGCATCATGTGCTGTATTAATATTCAGAAATAAATAAAATGAGCTCATTCATACTTACCTTCATGAGGTCTGAGCAACCAAGTGACTTCAGAAATAAAACGAGCCTAATAACTTAACCTACTTAGTTAAGTTCAAATTCTTTTTGATCCCTACTCTCTAATGAAGACAGTAGTGCATCATCTAAGCCAGACTCGCATTTCTACAGATGGCTTTTTTCTCCAAATCACCCATGGAGAACTCACCAGGTCCAGAAACAGCCTTACATGTTCACACACAGGAGCTGGATCCTACCTCCTCAGGGCCTGAGACCAGATGTGGCTCAACATATGTCCTAAGTCAGGAATCACTCACCCGGTCATAAGTGTCCCCCTCCAGTTCTCCCCATTTTCTGCCATCCCATGAGGTGACTCGAACTCGATTCCTTTCCCTGATATCTTGAGGCACATAGCTGTGAAGGACTTTCTGTAGTCTGACTGTTCGTGAAGTAGAGAGATCATTGGCAGCGAGGTTGCCTGTGAAAATAAAGATACTTCAGAGGTCATGGCCCAACAAAACATCACACCAGCAATGGCTGATGGAGTCAGACCAATTCTCAGGCACAATCAATGCAGACCCCAGGGACAGGGACATTTATTACGTACATGGCACCAAATAAGTTGATCTGGAGTGGGGGCTGCAAGGGCAAACACCTACATATGCCAGAAAGTTAAGTAAAAAATAAAGCAGACCAAGTAAGAATATTTATTTCTAAAGAAATATGCTCTTTCCTATTATTCTTTTTGAGATGGGGTCTCACTAAACTGGTCTGAAATTCATGCCTTCAAGTGGCCCTCCTGCCTCAGCCTCCCAAGTAACTGGGACTATAGGCATCCATCACCACATCCAGCTACTCACTATTCTTCTAACATATATGGCTCTCTGCATCTTTGGTAAATACTACAGGTTACTCACCCAAAACTTATTCTCATCTTATTTCTTAGTAATAGAACACCAATTTTATTGGGAGGAGACAAAATGCCCCCAAAGAATAGATTTCTTTTTTTTTTTTTTTTGCAGTACCGGGGACTGAAACCAGGGTCGTTCTACCTCTGCGCTACACCCCCGGCCCTATTTTTTTATACTTTATTTTGAAACCGGGTCTCACGAAGTTGCGGAGGGCCTCACTAGGTAGAGAGAGAGAGAGAGAGAGAGAGAGCGAGCGAGCGAGCGCTGAGGCTGGCCGCAAACCCAGATCCTCCGGTCTCTGCCTCCCAGAGTATTGGGATTACAAGAGTGCGCCACCACGCCCGGCTCAAAGAATATATTTCCTAGCCTTAATTTTTACAACGAAGTATGGCTAAATGACAAAGCTAATTAAATGAGTTGCAGGCAGAACTATCCCGTGAGATTTCTGGGAAGATGTTAGGGTTTTAAAGTTTTCTTGTTTCTTTGGTACTGGGATTTGAACCTGGGGCATTCTATCTCCAGCCTTTTTTTATTTTTGCAGGTCTCATTAAGTTGGTGAGGTTGGCCCTGAACCTACAATCCCCCTGTCTCAGCCTCCCAAATACTGGGATTACAGGCATGCGCCACCATGCCTGGCATGGGAAGATGTGTTTGTTTATCTTTCTTGTGGTACTGGGGATTGAACCTAGGAGCGTTCTACCTCTGAGCTACACTCCCAGTCCTATTTTTTATTTTTTGTGGTACTGGGGATTGAACCCAGGAGCATTCTACCTCTGCGCTACACCCCCAGCCCCATTTTTTATTTTTATTTTTGAAACAGGGTCTCTCTAGGTTGATGAGTCTGTCTACTTGCTGAGGCTATCCTCAAACCTGCAATCCTCCTGTCTTGGTCTCCCAAGTACTGGGATTATAGGTGTGTGCCACCACACCTGGCAAAAATACTGTCTAATTTTTTTGGGGGGGTATTGGGGGTACTGAAGGTTGCCTTTTTTATTTTTTATTTTGAAACAGGGTCTTCCTAAATTGCTGAGGCTGACCTGAAACCTGTGATCCTCTTGTCTCAGCTTCCCAAGTACTGGGATTACAGGTGTGCACTACCATGCCCAGCAATACTATGCATTTTAAGGCAGGATGTCAGCCAGTGGATGGCTAAACTGAGCACTTACAGTCAGTTTAGCCATCATGGCCTGAGATAAGTAAGATGTGGGGCTGTCTCCAAGGAATTCATATTTTTTTGGGGGGAGGTACTGGGGATTGAACCCAGGGGCGTTCTACCTCTGAGCTACACCCCCAGCGCCCCCTTTTTTATTCTTTATTTTGAAACAGGGTCTCACTAAGTTGAAGAGGGCCTCACTAAGTAGCTGAGGCTGTCAGAGAACCTGTGATCCTCCTGTGTCAGCCTCCAAGTACTGGGATTATAAGCATGCACCACCACGCCCGGCAAATTCATACTCTTGAAGAGGGAAAAGCTACATAGTCAGTATAGCTCTGAGGTAAAGCTAATATGTTAACAGTTGTAAGGGTGATGCTCATGATATGGGAGCACAGGAGAAAGAGGAATCATTTCTCAACTGGCTGGCAGCAGTTATGAGAGAAAACCTCCTGGAATTGGTACACCTGAGTTGAGGACTGAAAACCAAAAGGATTTAGACAATCCAGCTGGGGTAGGTGATTTTTTTTTTTTTTTTTTTTTTTGGTGTGGTACTGGGGATTGAACCCAGGGGCATTCTACCTCTAAACTATACCCCCAGCCCTATTTTTTATTTATTTTGAAACAGGCTCTCACTAAGTTGCAGAGGGTCTCACTAAGTTGCTGAGGCTGGCCACAAACCTGCGATCCCCCTGTCTCAGCCTCCCAAGTACTGGGATTACAGCTGTGGGCTACTGCATCCAGCTTGGGGTAGGTAATTCTAAAGAGACAATGTAATTTGAACAAAAGCTTATTCCTGGTAACAGAGAGTAGCAGGGTGTGGCTAATGCACATAAAGCCTGGGGTAGAATGATATATAAGGCTACAAATCTTACTGTTTTAGCTGGCAGGCCAAGGAAATGAGGCTTAATCTTGGAGATATAGGGAACAGATGCAGAGGGGTGAGAGTGCCATGGGACTGATTTATCTGAACCTTGCATTAATCTGCCTTCAGAGGCCTCAGCAATCTTCCTTGACCAACTGAAAGAGTAGAAATAATCACAAACAAAAAATACACAAGTTTAGCAAGCAAGTACCATCTCCCCTCTGACTTGGGGACCAAAAAGTTTACCACATTCAGTGTGCCCTGACTAGGTGAGGCAGGGAGCCCTCCCTACCCAAGACACCACCTCCCTCACTTACAACAGCAACCAGTCTGAAGCAATGCTAGTGTCTTTCCTCCGGGGGCTGCACATAGGTCAAGCACAATGTCCCCTGGCTGCAGGCCAAGAGCCAGGACGGGCAGCAAGGAGGCAGCATCCATCAGATAGTAATCCATGACACCCAGGCTGCCAAGTCTGGAAAACAGGAGACCACCTTATTTTCAAATTCCAGGTCAGGACACCCATTGGGAGTCAAGGCTACCAAGTCCATGTCTTCAGGGGCCACTGAGCTTCATTCAGAAAAAAAAATTTCTCAGCTGGGTATGGTGGCACACACCTGTAATCCCAGTACTTGGGAGGCTGAGACAGGAGGATTGCAGGTTTGAGGACAGCCTCAGCAAGTAATGAGACTCTCATCAACTTGCGAGACTGTTTCAAAATAAAAATAAAAAATAGGGCTAGGGATGTAGCTGAGAGGTAGAATGCCCCTGGGTTCGTAACACACACACACATACACACACACTCACACACACACACACACACACACACACACACACA
>PVJS01059375.1:0-11534 GCA_004027185.1 Glis glis | reverse complement strand
AAAAAAAAAAAAAAAAAAAAAAATGTATTAACAGGTTCCTGGGTAATTCTAATGTGGTGGTGCATGCTTATAATCCCAGTACTTGGGAGGCTGAGACAGGAGGATCGTAGGTTCACAGCCAGCCTCAGCTACTTAGTGAGGCCCTCTGCAACTTAGTGAGACCCTGTTAAAAATAAAGACTAAAAAATAAGGTTGGGGGTGTAGCTCGGAGGCAAAACACTCCTGGGTTCAATCCCCAGTACCGCACAAAAAAATAAAAAAAGAAAATCAATGGCTTATATCAGCTACTCTTAAAAAATTTTGGAGTCAAAACCCTTTTGAGAATCTTAATAAAAGCTATGGCTCCCCAGAAATATAAAACAATATTTTGTGCAACACAATGTTAGGGTTTCCAATATCATGTAGAGAACGTTCTAACAATCCATATTTCTAAGCCTTACCAGACTTACACTGAGGGTGGGCCCAGGAATACTTAGCTTTAAAATATTCTATTTTTTGAGCAGGGCGTGGTGGCACACACTTGTAATCCCAGTGCTTGGGAGGCTGAGACAGGGATTGCAGGTTCCCGGCCAGCCTCAGCTACTTAGTGAGTCCCTCCGCAACTTAGTGAGACCCTGTTTCAAAATAAAGACTAAAAAATAGGACGGGGGGGGGGTGTAGCTCAGAGGTAGAATGCCCCTGGGTTTAATTCCCAGTACTGCCCCCCCCAAAAAATTCTATTTTCAGAGATTCCGAAAATTTGGGGAATCATTGCTTCAGGGAATCATAAATCCTAGTTAACAACACCTGGCCTAGAGTGGATATGTCTCAGGGCAGAGCACCCCAAGACAAGGACTTAGACATTTTCTTGACAGATTAGTCTCTTTGTCACTTGGCTCATTCAAATCTTTAACTTTTTTTTTTTTTTTTTTTTGCAGTCCCGGGGAATGAACACAGGGGAGCTGAGGCTGGCCCCGAACCCAGATCCTCCGGTCTCCGCCTCCCAAAGTACTGGGATTACAAGCGTGCGCCACCAAGCCCGGCTTTAATCTCTACCAATTTCATACACCAGGTTTTTAAGTGTGAAAAACCTAAGGCTAGTAGAAAATAAACTCTTTGAAATTATACAGAGAGACACCTTTTTAAACATCTTCCTGCTTTCTAAAAATATCAAGCATCTAAAACAGTATGGTAGGATACTGGCAATACTGCTTCCCCAAATTACATGGCAAGAGAGAACATAACACCAAATAGTAAACATTATAACCTCAAAGGGAGTTTCCTGTTGATACCTGAAAAAGATGGAGATTTAATCATTGTTCATCTTTAATTTCTACACATACTAAGAGGAACAAAGAAGTTCCAGCCAGGCGTGGTGGTGCACACCTGTAATCCCAGTACTTGGGAGGCTGAGACAGGAGGATCACAGGTTCAAGGACAGCCTCAGCAAGTAGTGAGACTCTCATCAACCTAGTGAGACCCTGTTTCAAAATAAGAAATAAAATCGGCTGGGAGTGTAGCTCACAGATAGAATGCCTTTGGGTTCAATCCCCAGTAACTAACACACACACACACACACACACACACACACACACACACAGAAGTTCCTCAAGAGAAGACCTGAAGAGCCATAAGTATAGTTAATCATTCAATGAAAGATTTCAAGCCTGATTTAAAATTGCCTGTGAAGCAACAAAAAAATTTCCCAGGTAACATGAACTATGAACCCAGAATGAGTTGGTTTAAGATTGTGGCACAAGGAGGCGAAGCCCTAAAATAACACCATAAACGTTTCTAGCACATATTATCAAATCCAGCAAATAGTGTTATTTTTTCCAGCTTTACTGATGTATAATTGATACAACTGTATAAACTTAAGGTGTATAATGAGGTAGGGTGTATAACGTGATGACTTCATGTACCTATATATTGTGAAATGATTATCACAATCAAGTTAGTTAACACATCTACCACCCACCTTACCTAGTTACTGGTGTGTGTGTGGGGGGGGAGAACATTTAATATCTGCTTGTTTATCAAACTTATAGTATACACTATAGTACTGCTATTTTTTTTTTTTTTTTGCGGTACTGGGGATTGAACCCAGGGGCATTCTACCTCTGAGCTACACCCCCAGCCTGATTTTATTCTTTATTTTGAAACAGGGTCTCACTAAGTTGCAGATGGCCTCACTAAGTAGCTGAGGCTGGCTACGAACCTGTGATCCTCCTGTTTCAGCCTCCCAAGTACTGGGATTACAAGTGTGCGCCACCTAGCCAGACTCTAGTACTGCTAATTATGGTCACTACATGGTACATTAGATCCCTAGAATTTATGCATCTTAACTGAAAATTTGTACTCTTTGGCCAACATTTCCTTATTTCCCACACTCTCTGGTAAGCACCATGCCATATTCTGTTTCTTTTTCTTTCTTTCTTCTTTCTTTCTTTCTTCCTTCCTTCCTTCCTTCCTTCCTTCCTTCCTTCCTTCTTTCTTTCCTTCTTTCCTTCCTTCTTTCTTTCTTTCTTTCTTTCTTTCTTTCTTTCTTTCTCTCTCTCTCTCTCTCTCTCTCTCTCTCTCTCTTTCTTTCTTTTTTTTTTTTTGCGGTACCGGGGATTGAACCCAGGGGCGTTCTACGTCCGAGCTACGCCCCTGGCCCTATTTTTTTTATTCTTTATTTTGAAACCGGGTCTCACGAAGTTGCAAAGGGCCTCACTAAGTAACTGAGACTGGCTGTGAACCCAGATCCTCTGGCCTCCGCCTCCCAAGTACTAGGATTACAAGCATGCGCCACCACGCCCGGCTTATATTCTGTTTCTATGAGTCAAACTGTTTTAGATTCCTCATGTGAGATCATAGAGTATTTGTCTTTCTCTGTTAGACTTAATTTGCTTAGGATAATAATATCTTCAATATTTCATTCACTCTTTTATTTTGACGAGGTCTCAATATTTGATCTGGAACTCCTGGGCTCAAGTGATCCTCCCATCTCAACTTAGCAAGTAGTTGGAACTACTGGCACAACCATGCCTCTGTGCCTTGCACCTTGCTTATCATTCAAGGTGCTGGGGATCAAACCCAGGGCCTCAAGCTAAGGTTAGTTGTCCTATACTTTTTTTTTTTTTTGGTGCTGGCGATTGAACCCAGGGGCATTCTATTTCCAAGCTACACACCAGCCCTTTTATTTTTTATTTTTAAACAGGGTCTCAGTTTCTGAGGCTGGCCTCAAATCTACAACCCTCCTGTCTCAGTCTCCCAAGTACTGGGACTACAGGCATGTACCACCATGCTCTGCTACAGTTGTCTTATTTTTTATACCTAGGGAAGATATATAAAGGTATAATTTAAGTTGCCCATCTTTGGATAAATATATTCAATTCACTATTTTTTTTTTTTTTTGCGGTACCGGGGATTGAACGCAGGGGCGTTCTACCTCTGCGCTATGTCCCCGGCCCTATTTTTTATACTTTATTTTGAAACCGGGTCTCACAAAGTTGCGGAGGGCCCCACTAAGGAGAGAGAGAGAGAGAGAGAGAGAGAGAGAGAGAGAGACAGGGAGAGAGAGCTGAGGCTGGCCGCGAACCCGGATCCTCCTGTCTCCGCCTCCCAAAATACTAGGATTACAAGCGTGCGCCACCACGCCCAGCTCAATTCACTATTTTTGAAATATAAAGTATAAAATATCTTGGTAGCATTGAACCAAGTTCTCAAACTACATACTTTAATAACTACAAGTTCAGAGCAACTAATTAATCAGTTAGTAGATGTTTACAAATCATTTATGGTCTACTAACCCTGTGCCTGGTATTATATGCCTAAAATAAAATTTATCAATGTGTTTTTCTGCATGGAATCTAGATAACAAAGGGAATATGCAGGCTCAACTTACTGTGGAGTACTAGTTGTTTACCCTCTTGATCTTCAGGCTGATGTGGAGTTGCAGCTTTCTCCTGCTGCCAGGTATCTTTTTTTTTTTTTTTTTTTTTTTTGGTGGAACTGGAAATTGAACCCAGAGGCATTCTACCTCCGAGCTACACCCCAGCCCTATTTTTTTTTTATTCTTTATTTTGAAACAGGGTCTCACTAAGTTGAGGAGGGCCTCACTAAGTAGCTGAGGCTGGCTGCGAACCTGCGATCCTCCTGTCTCAGCCTCCCAAGTACTGGGACTACAAGCGTGTGCCACCACGCCCGGCTTCTGCCAGGTATCCTAAGAGAGTATCCTACCACCTATCACTAGTCCAGGAAAAGACTAAGTTTCAAAGTACAGTTTCTACTGAATGCATATTATTTTACACTGTTGTAAAGTCAAGAAAGTGTAAGTAGAACCACTGTAAGTTGGAGATCATCTGTAACTACTCTTTTACCTGAAATTTAACAAGAGTACACCTTCAATCTCTGTTTAGATTCCCAAATGCTACTACTTAAGTATGGTGTAATACATACTCCCACGCTACCCCCACAGGCACACATTTGTATAGTATGTGGTAAAACCTGATCAGTAGCTTTTAATCCCAAAAAAGGATTAGGAAGTCATAATCATTCAACAAATATTAACTGAAACATCTACAATGTATTAAGGATTGTCAGACATCTTGGATGATGCAAAGATGAAGCTAATCAGAAGCTTAGTAAGAAACAAAAATGTACTTGGTATAAATGTTAAAGCTTCTGTTATATAGTGTTCCAAATATGTGAAGTAACAGTCATATGTCGAAATAATTTCAAATAAAAATTAATGACATTCCATTAGGAAGACAACTAGAAAATAAAAGTCAAGTGCACTGGATAGTAAAGGTCCATCTATAATCAAGTCATGTTCTGAATGGTTAAAAGAAGTAGAAATGCTTAGATTAAGACTTTAATTATAATTTAACATACTGAAACATTCTGATACATATTCTAAAGCAGAGGATCTAACCTAAATGTATTTATATAATATATATATTTTAAAAGTTTCATACATATATGTATGGATGTATATCTGTATATATCAAGTCTTTTAACTGGGCACAGTGATGCAGGTCTGTAATCCCAGTACTTGGGAGGCTGAGACAGGAGGATCACAGGTCAAGGTCAGTGCAAGGTAACTTAGCAAGACCACTTTTTTAAAAAAAACCTGGGTGGAGGGGGGGATGGCTCAGAGGTAGAATGCCCCAGGATTCAATCCTCAATACAACAACAACAAAAAAGTTTTCAAGAAATTTAAGGACACATTGTAATTATCTATAAAAATTTATGAATGTTTGCTTTTTTTTTCTTTTTGCCTAGAAAAGGGTTAGTAAATAGCTTCTATCGGATTTTCAACAAAGTCCCTCACCCAAAAATCTCAGGCAACAGTTCCTGAAAATAAACAATAGCCAATGTATTCAAGTTATGGATAGCCAAATTTTGGCTCAATGTTAGGAAAAGCATTTTAACAACTGTAGCTGCCCAATAATGGGAAGTGCTACCTCATAAAGTAGCAATTTCTCAGAAGAAAAAAATTCATGCAGAGGTATTTACTTCTGTAAGATAATGTAGTATGAGAGGTTATAGAAATACTTTCAAAACTATTAGGGCTCTGATCCAAAAAATGCTTTATCATATATATATATACATTTTCTTTTGCGGTACCAGGGATTGAACACAAGGGCGTTCTACCTCCACGCTATGCCCCCGGCCCTATTTTTTATACTTTATTTTGAAACCGGGTCTCACGAAGTTGCGGAGGGCCTCACTAAGGAGAGAGAGAGAGACAGAGAGACAGGGAGAGAGAGGGAGAGAGAAAGAGAGAGAGAGGGAAAGACAGAGAGAGAGAGAGAGCGCGCGCGAGCGCTGAGGCTGGCCACGAACCTGGATCCTCCAGTCTCCGCCTCCCAAAGTACTGGGATTACATGCGTGCGCCACCACGCCCGGCTGCTTTATCATATTTGAAAGCAAGAGTTATCAATGAGGGTATCAACAGTTAATACTGTTATAGAAGAATTTTCTTTTAGGCTAAGAGACATGATACAGAAAAGAGCTGTAAATGTGTGATCATTTTATTTCTGGATATTACCTAATTCTACTCTAGAGATTCTTTTTTTTTTTTTTGGCAGTACCTGGGAATGAACCCAGGGGCATTCTACCTACAGGCTCCAGCCCCAGCCCTATTTTTTTATTTTTTATTTTGAAACAGGGTCTCACTAAGTTGCGGAGGGCCTCACCAAGTAGCTGAGGCTGGCTGCGAACCTGTGATTCTCCTGTCTCAGCCTCCCAAGTACTGGGATTACAAGCGTGCACCACCACACCCTGCTATTCTAGAGAATTTTTTTTTTTAAGGTACCGGGGATTGAACCCAGGGGCATTCTACCTCTGAGCCACACCCCCGGCCCTAATTTTTATACTTTATTTTGAAACCGGGTCTCACTAGGTAGAGAGAGCGAGAGCGAGAGAGAGAGAGAGAGAGAGAGCGCGCGCATGCGCGCACTGGCCGCGAACCCGGATCCTCTGGTCTCCGCCTCCCAAAGTACTGGGATTACAAGCATGCGCCACCACGCCCGGCTCTAGAGAATTTTTAAAAAACGAGATGGATGAAACATATTGTTTAGTATAGACAACAAGCAACCTGTGCTACACATAAAAAAAGGAATAAAATAGAAACAGTATACACGAAGCACCAAGTAAATCTTCACTATCTGTAAAGCTCAGATAATTTCACTTATGGATTGATAACTATGTCAATTCTAAAATGTTGACTTACTGATGATATACATTATGGCCTCATGTGCCTCTGCCCAAGAAATAAAGATGAAAGGCACAGCTCCTCAAGAAGTATTTGATGAGTTAGACTTGTGGTCAACCCTTTTGACTCCACTAAAAGTAAGTAGATATTGATTCTAGGCCCCTTCCCTCTGTTGAGTCATCATGTTTACACATTCAACTCTGGTCCTTACAGTTACACTATTAGCAAGGAAGACTGTAACCTATGCTGAGTGTATTAATCAACCCTATATTTTACCTCTCTCCCCCTTTCTCTTTCTCTCCCTCCCCTCCCCTCTCTCTAGGGTTCTGGCAATAGAACCAAGGGAATCACCGGCCTCCTTCCCTCCCTCCCTCCTTTCTTTCCTCTGGGGATTAAACCCAGAGTTATTCTACCACTAAGCTACACCCCCAGCACTTTTTATTTTCAAAGGAGCCATTGCTAAAATGCCAAGGCTGACCTCAAACTGGCAATCCTCCTGTCTTACCCTCCCCCCCAAGTACTGGGATTATAGGTGTGCACCACCACTCCCAACTTCTCTTTCTTTTTAATGGACTTTATCTCTTAAAATAGTTTTTAGGTTCACAGAAAAATTAAGAATAAAGTACAGACTTCCCATACATCCCCAGTCTTCATACATATTACAACCTCGCACATCTTTTTTTTGTTGTTGTTGTTGGCGGTACTGGGGATTGAACCCTGGGGCTTCTACCTCCAAGCTACCCCCTAGTCCAATTTTTTATTTTGAAACAGGGTCTTACTAAGTTCCGGAGGGCCTCGCTAAGTAGCTGAGACTGGCCATGAACCTGCAATCTCCCAAGTACTGGGATTACAAGCAAGAGCCACCATGCCCAGCTTCTCCCACATCTTCAACATGAGAGTTCCTTTTGCTCCACATCCTCACTAACATTTGGCATAGTGCCTTCGATATTGGCTGTTTCGGTAAGTGTACGGTGGTATCTCATTTTTAATTTGCAATTCCTTAATGATATATGATGTGTAGTGTCTTTTCACATGTTTATTTGCAATCTATATCTTTGGTAATGTGTCTGTTCAGGTCTTTTATTCAATTTTAAATCAGGTTGTTCATACTCTTACTGTGCATTTTTAACAATTCTTTGTAAATTTTGGATAACAGCCTTTTTTTCTTTCATTTCTTTTTTTTTTCTTTTCTTTAGTGGTGCTGAGGATTGAACCCAGGGGTATTCTGCCTCCAAGTTACACCCCCAGCCCTATTTTATTTTTATTTTACACTATTTTGGTACAGTGGATTGAACACACAGGTAGTCTAACTCTGAGCGACATCCTCAGCCTTATTTTATTTTTTAATTTTGAAAAACGTCTCCCTAAGTTGCTGAGGGCCTTGCTAAATTGCTGAGGTTGGCCTCAAACCTGTAATCTTCCTGTTTAAGCCTCCCAAGGACTAGGATTACAGGTGTGCGCCTCAATGTCAGGTGCCCTGAGCTGATTCTTTTTGTAGTTATGGAAAAAGACTTTTATTTGTTATATTCATGTAAGAATTTTAGAGGAGAAAGCTAAAACATTTCTCTTTTTTAAGAATAGTAAATTGCAGCCGGGCATGGTGGCGCACGCTTGTAATCCCAGTACTTTGGGAGGCGGAGACCAGAGGATCCGGGTTCGCGGCCAGCCTCAGCGCGCTCTCTTTCTCTCTCTCTCTCTCCCTGTCCCCCTCTCTCTCTCTCTCTCTACTTAGTGAGGCCCTCCGCAACTTCGTGAGACCCGGTTTCAAAATAAAGTATAAAAAAATAGGGCCGGGGGTGTAGCTCGGAGGTAGAATGCCCCTGGGTTCAATCCCCGGTACCACAAAAAAAAAAAGAATAATAAATGACTTTCTAATTATTCATTTTACTAGGCACATGATAAATTATTTGTGATATGAGATGAAATAAACAAAACCCACAGATGCATATTCATGGTTGGAAATGTAAACTAAAACAACAAAAATGAGAGATGGGAAAAATCTCAGGAGGATTTGTTTTTCCTAATAGTGGTAGCAGTTATTTGGCTCTTAATGAAAGGTGATTACTGCTTCTTTAGATGTGGGTAGTTGCATATTTATAGTTTGAACTTATGTATTTATATGTTTAAATCCTGTTGCAATAAAACTAAGATTGTACAAACTACTTAATCCTAAATTAAAAAAATTTTTTTTTGCAGTACCGGGGATTGAACCCAGGGGCATTCTACCTCCGCGCTATACCCCCGGCCCTATTTTTTATCCTTTATTTTGAAACCGGGTTCACAAAGTTGTGGAGGGACTCACTAAGTAGAGAGAGAGAGAGAGAGACAGGGAGAGAGAGAGAAAGAGAGAGCTGAGGCTAGCCGCGAACCGGGATCCTCCGGTCTCTGCCTCCCAAAGTACTGGGATTACAAGCGTGCGCCACCTCGCCCGGCTCTAAATTAAATATTATTACAGTCCATATTACTTAAATTTGGTGGTAGCCGGGCGTGGTGGCGCACGCTTGTTATCCCAGTACTTGGGAGGCTGAGACAGGAGGATCCAGGTTTGCGGCCAGCCTCAGCTACTTAGTGAGACCCTCCGCAACTTAGTGAGACCCTGTTTCAAAATAAAGAATAAAAAATAGGGCTGGAGGTGTAGCTCAGAGGTAGAATGCCCCTGGGTTCAATCCCCAGTGCCAAAAAAAATAATTTGGTGGTTAACCAGTTGAATCTTTAAGAAAATGATTTTAAGAACAGCTTTTAATACAATATAGCATTTACTATAACAATATTTACATGAATATAAAATCATACATGCTACAATTTTTTTTTTGCGGTACTGGGGATTGAACCCAAGGGCGTTCTACCTCCGAGCTACACCCCCAGTCCTATTTTTTATACTTTATTTTGAAACTGGTCTCACCAAGTTGCGGAGGGCCTCACTAAGTAGCTGAGGCTGGCCGTGAACCCGGATCCTCCGGTCTCCGCCTCCCAAGTACTGGGATTACAAGGGTACGCCACCACGCCCGGCCTTGCTACAAATATTTAACAAAGGCATTTTAGAAAGATCATTATTAAGCCGGGCGCACGCTTGTTATCCCAGTACTTGGGAGGCTGAGACAGGAGAATCCGGGTTCGTGGCCAGCCTCAGCTACTTAGTGAGACCCTCCGCAACTTAGTGAGACCCTGTTTCAAAATAAAGAATAAAAAATAGGGCTGGGGGTGTAGCCCGGAGGTAGAATGCCCCTGGGTTCCATCCTGGGTACAGCAAAAAAAAAGAAAGAAAAGAAAAGAAAGATCATTATTAGAGCCAGGTGTGGTGGAGCTCCTGTAATCCCAGTACTTTGGAAATTGAGACAGAAGGATTGCAGGTTTGCAGCCAGCCTCTGCAACGTAGTGAGATTCTTTCAAAATAAAAGAAAAGTAGGGCTAGAGGTGTAGCTCAAAGGTAGAATGCCCCTGGGTTTAATCCCCAGTGTCACACAAATAAATAAAAATAAAAAATGAAATAAAAGGAAAGGTTATTATTAAAAGCCTAATTACAGGCCAGGCATGTTGGCGCACGCTTATAATCCCAGTACTTGGGATGCTGAGACAAGAGGATCACAGGTTCAAAACTAGCCTCAGCAATTTATTGAGGCCCTCTGCAACTTAGTGAGACTCTGTTACAAAATAAAAGAATAAAAAATGTCTGGGGTCAGGTGTGGTGGCACACACTTATAATCCCAATACTTGGGAGGCTGAGACAGGAGGATCCCCAGGTTCGCAGCCAGCCTCAGCTACTTAGTGAGGCCCTCTGCAACTTAGTGAGACCCTGCTTCAAAATAAACAATAAAAAAAATAGGGCTGGGGGTGTAGCTCGGAGGTAGAATGCACCTGGGTTCAATCCCCGGTACCGCAAAAAAAAATACAATAAGGTCTGGGGCTTTAGTTTGGAGGTAGAATTCCCCGGGTCCCATTCCCAGTACCACACACACATAAACAAAACCCAAATTACAAGCCAAAATTCTGAGATGACTTTCCCTATGTTGCTTATAAAACTTAAAAAAGTGTACTGTATTATAATAGAGTATGAAAATCATAACAGTATTAAAAAAAAGTGAAGGTCAAGCTGGGTGTGGTGGGACACACCTGTAATCCCAGTACCTGGGAGGCGGAGATGAGAGGATCATGGGTTTGTGGCCAGCCTCAGCAACTTAGTCTTTCTGCAACTTACTGAGACCCTATTTCAAATAAAAAATAAATAGGTCTGGGGTGTAGCTCAGAGGTAGAATGCCCCTGCGTTCAATCTCCAGTACTCCCCCCAGATACTTTCACAAAGTGAAGGTCAATGAAAGATACATAAAATTAAACATGGAGCTGGGGCTGTAGCTCAGTGGTAGAGTACTTGCTTGTCTAGAATGTGTGAGGCAATAGGGTTTACTCTCCAGCATGAAGAAGAAAAAAATTTACAATACAGCCTATTTCAAATAAAGTGATGGTAAACTGGATAATTCTTTGATAATATATAAGTTACATGAATGTTCTGGAAAGCAATAAGTTAGTTTAGGCTAACACTGGGCAAATAGCCTTAAGAAGGTCTAAAAGGCCAGGCGTGGTGGCACACGCTTGTGATCCTAGTACTTGGCTGAGACCAGAGGATTTGGGTTCACAGCCAGCCTCAGCTACTTAGTGAGACCCTGTTCAAAATAAAGAATAAAAAATAAAGCCGGGTGTGGTGACGCACGCTTGTAATCCCAGTACTTTGGCAGGCAGAGACCAGAGGATCAGGGTTCATGGCCAGCCTCAGCTCTCTCTCCTCCCTCCCTCCCTCCCTCTCTCTCTCTCTCTCTCTCTCTCTCTCTCTCTCTCTCTCTCTCTCTCCCCCTCTCCC
>PVJS01059374.1:0-11537 GCA_004027185.1 Glis glis | reverse complement strand
GATAGTCAAACATAGGGTAGGAGTGAGAGGAGAATATGAAAAGAACCCACACCTTCTCTTGTATCAGGGTTCGTCAAGCCAGAGATGAGACTGGATAAGTTTGAACTGATGGAGAAAACCCTGAGGCAGCTCTGAGCCTTGTTTTGGGTACCAAAGGGCCAAAACCAAGCTAACAGCATCCCTGCTAAGTGCTGCCAATGGTATTTGTGTCAACAAGATGTCTGAATCCCCAGGACTGGGCCAACTGTATGGATCAATATGGATTCTTTTTGCTAGAAACTTCTACCATTGGTGGGCTTGTCCTTTTCATTCAGGTCCTGATCATCCACAAAGCTTTTCTCTCTTGACAGTGTTTCTCTTCTGGGCCATCCCATGCACACTCTCAATCAACTCACCCTAGGCTTCCTTGCAATAAAAGAAGTCAAGTAAGGCAGATGTGGTGGCACATGCTTGCAATCCCAGCACTTGGGAGGCTGAGACCAGAGGATCGCGGGTTCTTGGCCAGCCTCAGCTACTTAGTGAGGCCCTCTGCAACTTAGTGAGACCCTGCTTCAAAATAAAGAATAAAAAAATAGGGCTGGGGGTATAGCTCAGAGGTGGAATGCTCCTGGGTTCAACCCCCAGTACCACAAAAAAAAAGGTCAAGTAAGTGCAGTGTTTTAAAAAAAATGTCAGTCAGCTGGGCCTGGTGGCACACACCTGTAATCTTAGTACTTGAGAGTCTAAAACAGGAGAATCTCAGGTTCCAGGCCAGTCTCAGCAACTTAGACCCTGTCTCAAAATAAAATATAAAATAGGGCTAGGGTCTAGCTCAAAGGTAGGGTTCAATCCCCAGTTCCAAAAAAAAATTAGTCATTGGGCAACTCATATAATCTTTTCTACACATTAAAGTTATAGCCCCGTAGGTCTGAGATAAAACTGGAATGTTATTGGAGGATCTGAGATCTAAAAGTATTTTGCTAGACTTTCTGAAGTCTTTAATCTCATATATATATATATTTTTCTTTTCTGGGGACTTTTGGAAAGCATAAGAGAATTTAATGGAAACAATGTTCTTCCCGGAAAATGCTAGTAAACTAAGATTTGCTTCTTGAGAGACCAACTAGTTGGGCTAACTAAAGAAGAGAAGGGTAATTATTTGTATACTTTCTGTTCCTTCTTCTTTGTACTCTATTCTTCATAGCTGATGTGTGTGTGTGGGGGGGGTGGTACTAGGGATTGAACCCAGAGCCGTTCCACCTCTGAGCTATCCCCCCTGCCCTTTTAAATGTTTTTATATTGAAACAGGGTTTTGCTAGGTTGCTGAGAGTCTCACTAAGTTGTTGAGGCTGGTCTTAGACCTGTGATCCTCCTGTCTCAGCCTTTCAAGTACTGGAATTACAGGTGTGCACCACCATGTCTGGCTTCTTCATAACTCTTATGATCACTAAGTTTCTCTGTGACCTACATTGACTGGGAAGATACTCACTTCAGTCTTTCAGAATTTGTGTGGATGAATTTGTGTCAGAATCCATGTGGATGATTTTCACTTCCTGTGAATACTTTACTGCCAAAACCACCTCTACTATGTCACTGCCCAGCCCACATACCAGGAACCCAGGGAGGGGTGGTAGGCTCTGAATTAAGGAATGTTCTTTCTTTGGTTGTCAACATAAAGTCAACTTTCTTTCTAGAATTTCCAATAATTTATCAGATGTCTCATATTTCTTAAAGTTCCTTTTGTTAGTGAATTAGTGGTATCTATATCAATTCACAAAAAATCATCCTCCCCTCAAGCATATTTCACCTTTTAGAGAAGAATCCTATTTATTTTCCAGATATCCAGAGTTATGAGTCTTTCTAATTCTGTCCCTAAAACTGAAATGTCAGCTAGCTGTCCCTCAGATCGTCCCTGGTCTGACCAACCCTGGTTTAGATGTGCAGAAGGAATCTCACATCTACCATCTTTAAACTGATCAGCTGTGATTCTGATTCCCAGTTCCATATCCTCCCTACCAGTAATTGACCCAGGTTCCAATCGGATATCTCGAGCTGGGCACTGGACTCCAGTTGACTCTTTGTGTCCACTCTCCTCTCACCCCTAGAACTGAGCTTTGACCATTACTGAGTTGATATGCAAGACTGGAGTCCAGTGAAATGGGTCTGGGGTGAAAAGGCCTGGAGAAAATCCCCCCATCATGCACACACATTTTCCTGACAGTTGTGTTCCCATTTTGGTTGAAGGAGGTGATCTTTGCAAGTGGAAATCCTCCAAGGCACTTGTGTTTCCACCCCAAACAAGCACGGCATATGCTTCCTTTCACTTGAACATTCACATGGATTTTCAAAAATTCCCTAAATACCACCAGAACTAAAAAACCTCATGTCCCAGGAGAATAAATATATCTACACAGACAAACACACGCAAAAATAAGTCACAGAAGAGTATCACTGCATGGGAAAGGGATTACGTGAATGAAATACTGAGCCAAGTATGTGTGTCCATTTGTTCATTCTCGTTAGGATTAAACAGAGAGCTATTTATCTGCTGCTAGTCGCACAGGGATATATCTTGGCTTTCCTTTCAAAATAGATTCTTGGCACAGGTTCATTGTTAGGGATATGGGATCCAAGACAAAGGGAGAAAAAAAAAACATTGTCTTTAAGGAGCGCGTAAGAGTTATGATCCTCAGATCTTTATCTATCTTGATGTTTTGAAAACTTGCTTAAAGAGAAGTGACATAGGCCATAGTAGAGGGACAGGAAGGAAGGGGAAGCTGAGAGAACAGCCAGAAAGCTGGGACTAACAGCTGCTCGATTTTTCTGAGCAGGGGGAATAAAATTAGATGAGTTACAAATGTCTGAGTGCGAAATAACAGCATGTCCAAGTGGAGCAGGGTGGGGGTGAGTCCCTGTTGCTTGTGGGTAAAGGACATTAAAATTAGTTCATGAAAAGTTCATAAAGATGAAAAAAGTTAAGCCGGGTGTGGTGGCACATGCTTGTAATCTCAGTACTTGGGAGGCTGAGATGGGAGGATCACAGGTTGGAGACCAGCCTTAGCAAACTAGCAAGACCCTCTTTCAAAATAAAAATTAAAATAGAGCTGGGGGTGTAGCTCAGAGGTAGAACGCCCCTGGGTTCAATCCTCAATAACACACACACACACACACACACACACACACACACGCACACGCACAAAGTTAATGTACTTAGCATAAAATTCATTTCTCCCTAACACTGGCTCTTCCTGCTATAGATGTAGTAAGAGTGTTCTGAGGTTCAATTACTTCTCTACCTCAATGTATTTTTTTTTTGGTGGTACCGGGGATTGAACCCAGGGGCATTCTACCTCCGAGCTACACCCCCGGCCCTTTTTACTTTTTGTTTTAAAACAGGGTCTCACTAAGTTGCAGAGGGCCTCACTAAGTAGTTGAGGCTGGCCGCGAACCTGTGATCCTCCTGTCTCATCCTCCCAAGTACTGGGATTACAAGCATGCATCACCATGCCCGGCTCAATGGATTTTCATTAAACAAACAGACCAAGTGCCAATTTCTTTTTGTTTCTGCCTTTCCACATTAAACCGAGGTGTACTTAATGATGACAAAACTCTGCCGGGCGTGGTTGTGCACGCTTGTAATCCCAGTACTTTGGGAGGAGGAGACCTGAGGATCCGGGTTTGCAGCCAGCCTCAGCTCTCTCTCTCTCTCTCTCTCTCTCTCTCTCTCTCTCTCTCTCTACCTAGTGAGGCCCTCCGCAACTTCGTGAGACCCGGTTTCAAAATAAAGTATAAAAAATAGGGCCGGGGGTGTAGCACAGAGATAGAACACCCCTAGGTTCAATCCCCGGTACTGCAAAAAAAAAAAATGATGACAAAAGCTCCAAATCAGAGGCCACAGGGACAGTTTCACAGGCCTGAGTGACGTTTCCACCTGGATGAATCTTTATATAAAAGACTTCATTGGTTCCTTCTTGGTTCTTTCTCCAAATGCAACCACCAGAAACAATACAACATGGCTTTCTGCTTATACCTCACTTTGAAAAATCAGAGTAAACAGTCATCATACAGGTTTGCTTATTTGATATAGACTTCATAAATGTATAGGCTCTTTTATGTTTGCTTGCTTTGCCCAGGGGCCTGTTGCCATCCAAACCAAAGTGTGAAGAATACGCCTCAGTGGGGAAAACTACTACTCAAAAGAGTCCCTTGGTAAGTTCATTTTCATGGCACAATGGATGAACTGTTTGGACTGCTCTAAATCAGTTCGGTCATTGAACAAAATTATTACTTGCATAATATATTCTAGACACTATTCTAGGGACGGGGCACAGCACAGCAAATAAAACACACATAATTCCCTGCCCTCATGAAGTTCATATTCTAGTGGTGATAAGAAAAAGAATGAACAAAGGGAAGAGAATAGGGAATGCCAGGAGTGGCGGTGGTAGCACAGTAGATTGATCCAGAAAGGGAATGTTTGAGCAAGCAACTGAGTAGGAGAAGTAGGGAGCCAAATGGATGTGTAGGGAAAAGCATGCCATGAAAATGAAGTAGTGAGTGTGAAAGCCATGGAGTGAAAGACTGTCCTGGCAATGGCATTGCTGCATGAAAGCCAGCGTGGCTACAGGGAGTAAGGGAGGAGGCAAAGCATCATTTGATATTGTCTAAGTCTGTTTTCTGCTGCTGTAACAGAATACCACAGGCTGGGTAAACTATAAGCAATAGAAGTTCATTTGTCTCTCATTTCTGTAGCCTGGGAAGTGCAAGTCCAGGGGCTGCGTCTAGTGAGGGCTTTCTTGCTGTGTCATAAGATGGCAGGAGGGCAACTGAGCATGCGTGAGACAGAGAGAGAAAAATCAGACCGAACAATTCTTTTTATCAGGAATCCTCTCCTGCCATAATTAATCCATTCCTGTGATAACAGCCTTAATCCATGCACAAGAGCAGGGCCCTCATGACCTAATCACCTCTTAAAGATCTCACTTCATAATAATGTTATAATGGCAATTAAATTTCAACATGAGTTTTGAAGAGGACATCCAAGCCATGGCAGAAATATTAAAAAAAATGCAAAGTATTCTTTCTGAGCCCATTTTTTTGTACTAGGGATTGATTGGACCCAGGAACTCTCTACCTCTGATTTATACCCCCATCATTTTTGTTCTTTTATTTTGAAAAAGGGCCTCACTAAGTTGCTGAGGCTGGCCTCGAACCTGTGATCCTCCTGTCTCGGGCTCCAAAGTACTGGGATTATAGGCATGTGCCACCACGCTTAACTTCAAACTGACTCCTACCAATTAACATTTCTGACTTTACCTTCTCTATCTAGACAAAGTAAATGGTTTGGGGTGTCAGGTGTGTTATTACTAGAAATCATTGGATATATTAACAAGGCTATCTGATCTACCATCAATTCATATATTGATTACCATCATAATCATGATAATCACCACGACGACTATTATGGCTTCATAGTTCATATCACCTCATTTGCCCCTGTGATAATACCTGCATAAGTGTTATTTTCTTATTTTGCAGATAAGGAAATGTTCAGATGCATTATGTGACTTCTCCAAAATTGCTCAGCTAGTAAATACTGGTGGGGCATGGACTAGAATTTGCTAAATCCCACTACTTCAGTGCAGCCAGCAGCAGCCAGTACACCTGCTCAGAACATCCCTACTCTCTATCATTTTTCTCTTTAGCAGAAAAGACTTGGAGCTAAAAAGACTGGTTTACTCAAGAAAATAATGATAAATTTTATGATAATTTTCTCAAATTTTAAAATGATAATTTCTCAACAAAAATGATAAAAATTAAATAATTTTTTAAATTAAGAAAAATATAATTAATTAATTTATTTATTTATACTGAGGATTGAACCCATGGGCATTCTATCTCTGATCTACACCCCCAGCCATTTTTTTTTTTTTGGATCAGGGCCTCACTAAGTTGCTGAGGGTCTTGATTAGTTGCTGAGGTTTGCCTCGAACCTGGGATCCTCCTGTCTCAGCCTCCCAAGGACTGGGATTATAGGTGTGTGCCATTGCACCCAGCGAACAATGACATTTATTACAATGTTATATATAATAGCAAAAAGTGAGAAACAATAGTAAGAAACAGAAAGATGTGATTGTAGAATAATAGCCACCCAAAGATGTCTACAACCTGATTTCTGGAATCTGTGAATATGTTACCTGATCTGGCAAAGGGTAATTAATGTCGATGATGGAATCAGGTTGCCAATCATCAGGAGATTGCTGAGTGCACCTACAGTAATCACAAGGGTCTTTAGAAGTAGAAGAGCAAGATGTGGCTATGGGAGAAAGGCACAGAGAGATGCAATGTTGCTGACTTTGAAGATGGATGAAGGGGCCATGAGTCAAGAAATGCAGGAGGCCTCTAGAAGCTAGAAAGGACTTCTCCTAGACCCTCCAGAAAGGCATGCAGCCCTGCCCACCCCTGAATTTCAACTCAGTGAGTCCCATGTCCGACTTTTGACCTGAGAATTGTCAGCTAATCCATTTCTATTGTTTTCAGCTGCCAAGTTTATGGTGATTTGTCACAGCAGTGATAGGAAGCTAACAGAACAAGTCAACTGGTAACTATGTACTTGAGGCTCTGTCATGTGAACACTTAAATGATACGTGTAAAGTCCATGTACTAACATGGACAATATCTTGGACCTACATTTAAAAAGCAGTATAAGACGGGCATGGTGGCCCCCAGCTTATAATCCCAGTACTTGGGAGGCTGAAACAGGAGGATCGCAGGTTCGCGGCCAGCCTCAGCTACTTAGTGAGGCCCTCCACAACTTAGGGAGACCCTGTTTCAAAATAAAGTATAAAAAATAGGGCTGGGGGTGTAGCCTGGAGGTAAAATGCCCCTGGGTTCAATCCCTAGTATCGTAATCATCACCATCATCACTAAGTAGCTGAGGCGGCCAGCCTCAGCTACTTAGTGAGGCCCTCCACAACTTAGTGAGGCCCTGTTTCAAAATAAAAGAATAAAAAGTAGGGCTGGGGGTGTAGCTCGGAGGTAGAATGCCCCTGGGTTCGATCCCTGGTACCGCAAAATAAATAAATGCATAAATAAATAATAAATTAAAAGCAGTATAAAATGGTGGTGCACACCTGTAATCCCAGTACTCGGGAGACTGAGACAGGAGTATCACAGGTTCAAGACCAGCCTTGGCAGTTTAGTGAGACCCTCAGCAACTTAGAGAAGTTCCCCCCAAAAAAGCAGTATACACACATGTATATGCAGTGTGGTTAAAACTATGTTTGAGAAACAAACAGCTCAGTAAAGTGGATTTAAAATCAGGAAGAAAATTAACAAAAATGTGAACTATGACTGATGTGAGTAGTGGGATGCTGTGGATTCATTTTTTTTCTTTCAGCTTTTATGAATTTTCCAAATTTCCTTTAATGGATTCATTTGGAGAAAGTGCTAAAATTACATTTTCAATTGACTTATGTAAGTAAAAATCCCATTGGGAGCTGCAATGGCATCAGTTGCCAGACAGGACACCCTCAGTCATTACATCTGTAGAAAAAGATGGGTCTCTCCCTACTTAGGAACTCTGACACCAGCTGCTGAAAAGGACAAGTGTTTCTCCATTGGCTACGTAGAAAATATAGGAAGGAAGACTGCTCTTTTCTACATAGCCAATGGAGAAAACAGTCATCCTTTTCAGCAGCTGGCATTAGAATTCCTAAGTAGGGAGAGACCCATCTAACTTGAGAAACTGAAAAGAAGCATTGTTAAGTTCACTGGTGAGAAGAAAGGCCCCAGGCCTGAGTGTTGAACCAATGGTCAGATTTCATATTAAAAAGGAAGGAGGGCCAGGTGTGGGGGCACACACCTGTAATCCTAGTACTTGGGAGGCTGAGTCAAAAGGATCACAGGTTTGAGGTCATCCTCAGCAACTTAGTGAGTTCCTTAGCAATTTAGTGAGACCCTGTTTCAAAATAATACCTAAAAAGGGATGGGGGTATGGCTCAGAGGTTGAATGCCCCTGGTTTCAATCGAAAGGAAGAAAAGAAAATGGAAGGAAGGAAGGAAGGAAGGAAGAAAGGAAGGAAGGAAGGAAGGGGAAGGGAAGGAGAGGAGAGGAGAGAGGGAGAGAGGGAGGGAGGGAGGGAGGAGCTACTTGGGGCTGGAATCAGGGAAAGGTGGACAGAGGGCACCTGGGGCCCAAAGAAAACATTTGAAGGGAAGCACAAGCCCATGGCATGTTTTCAAATGAGTTTAATGTTTTGCAGATGGGATGCTTCCCTGTTACTCAATCTTCAGCCAAATTGTAACATAACCATGTTTCATTGGATTTCATGGGAAAACTATTAAAGGAGGTGAAATCAACTGGATTTGGGGTTGAAACCAGGCTAGCCCGTGTGTGTGGGGAGAGAACACTGAAATCCCAGTTGCATGTCATATCAAAGCATGGTCTCAGCCTCTACTGATGGTGCATTTATGGGGGCCTTTAACTTTGCTGGGTGTTAACTGCTAGGCTCACCGCCCCCCATTTCCCAGGATACTCCCTGGCCCATCGGTATTGTGTGGCCCCTTGCAAATTAGCAAGTGTTTTCAGAGCTATTTCACTACCTTGCCTTGCATTTCCTACGCAAGAATCCAGCCCTTGGTTTACCTGGGATTAGTGCCAGCTTGCTGCAAAGCAACCACTAAACTGTTCTCCTGGGAACCTGTGGAAAGCTCCTCACCATTGATGGTTCCCACAGACTTAGAAACTAAACTACTAGTTCTCCCGTGTGAGATGGTTTTAGAGCTGGAGTGAGGTGGCGGCTGCAGTTATTCAAAGGACTCATGGCGCTAGGACTGTCCTCCAAAGCCCAGAAGATGCTGGGAGATGGCATTGGTAGGGGACCCTTTGGGATCCTATATCCTTTAGAGACGGAATCCTGCCAAACACTCCAGAAGCAGCTCAGTACTCTTGCAGTGCCCGTGATTGAAAACAGGGAGGGGGATCTCTCTAGAGTGGCAATGGCTTCTTGGGTTTTCTCCAGTCATGTCTTGAGTGCCAAATGCACCATAACTCCCTTGGGGGCAGTGACATCCCAGAGGCCTAATGTTTTTAGTGGGTGGCAAAACTCACTGCCAAAAATTGCAAAGGAATAGTAGTGGTGACAAGAGCCTTTGTGTCCATGTTTGTGGCATATGTGTGTGTGTGTGTGCGCGTGTGCGCGCATGCATGTGCCACTGAGCATGTGTGTATGTATGTGCATGCTTGTGCCTAGGTGGCAGGGAAGAAGGCAGATGAGAATGAATCCTGAATTTGTGGGCCTGAAGATTATGACATTGCGGGTCCTCTTTAAGTAAATAGAGCCAGGTGAGGTAGCTCACACCTGTGTTCTCAGAACTTGGGAGACTGAGATATGAGCATCGCAGGTTCAAGGCCAGTCTCAGCAACTTAGCTAGATCCTGTTTTAAAGTGAAAAATACAAAAATACTGGGGATGTAGCCTGGAGGTAGGATGCCCAACCAGGCGCAGTAGCACATACCTGTAGACCCATTGCTTGGGAGGCTGAGACAGGAGGATTTCAGGTTTGAGGCCAGCAGTGTGTGGTAACTTGTCAAGACCCTGTTTCAAAGTAAAAAGGGCTAGGGATTTAGCTCAGAGGTAGAATGTTCCTGAGTTCAGTCCCCAGTGCCACACACATACACATACACATACACATACACATACACATACACACAAAATGTCATGGCCCTTTCCAGTGCTACCTAATACAAGGAAGAGACACTAAAGTATAAAGAGACAGTAGTTTTACTTACTTGTGGATGACATATAGTACTTCTGCAAATTTCAGAAAAACAGACTATGTGATCACATTGCCTTGGAAGAGCCCCAGGTATACTGTAAGGTCCTTATGCTTCATTAGCTTCCTGATTAATCAACCTCAGGGGCAAGAATAAGTCTGGATGATGCACTTTACTAGAACCTTCTCTATTTCCTCCCTCCTTCCCTTCCTTCCTTCCTCCTTTTTCTCTTTCATACTGGAGATTGAACTCGGGCATTCAATCTCTGAGCTATACCCCCAGCCCTTTTTCATTATTTATTTTGAAACAGGGTCTCACTAAGTAGCTGAGGCTGGCCTCAAACCTGCAGTCCTCCTGTCTCAGCCTCTCAAGTACTGGAATTATAGGTTTGCACCACCGTGTCCGGCTGAACCTTTATTTCCTATTGCTAAATTCACCTGTGTTCTTACGTACATATTTTTTTTTTTGTATTACTGGGGATTTGAACCCAGGGCCACTCTACCACTGAGCAACGTCCCCAGCCCTTTTTATTTTTTATTTTGAGACAGGGTCTCACTAAGTTGCCCAGGCTGGCATCAAACTTGCAATCCTCCTGCCTCAGCCTCCTGCATAGCTGGGATTACACATGTATGCCACCGCACCCAGCACACATGCACATATATTTTAAAATACACACCCATATGTGCCACGTCTCTTTAACTCTGCTCCAACGTTTTCAGTTGGAACAGCTAGCTATGTTAGAACCATAGTTTAAGGTTATCTATTATAAACAGAAACAATTATTTAGCAATGAGTTATTTTTCCAAGTAAAGCAAGAGTTTTACTTTTCAGGTTGACAAAGAATTATTTTTGACTACTTCACTGAAGCTAATACTTTGCCAGGAATATAAGGGTATTTAAAGGAAATAAAATTATTTCTACATTAACCACAATGAAGAAAGTTTCAGCTGATATGAAAACAAGAGTTCAAAGAAAGTGTTAAAAGAAAAAAAGCACTGAAAGGTGGCTTGGATAACAATGCTTTCCAGTTTGAATAAGATTAGCCTTTCTTTTTAAATGTCATCTAGAAAGCTTTTATAGTTGAATCTCGATTTATTATTCATTCCTGTATCTTTCACCAGTGGCCCCAAAAATCTTAATAAAGACTCCACTGACATTGGTGGATCCATCCCAAAAATTGAAAAGACACTTTGTGTAAATACATGCTGGGAAAAAAATAAGCCTAAGTCCTCCTGGTTTTCTATGACTTCTTTCTAGTCTCCGTGTATGTGTGTTTGTGTATCTATCTTTCTTTTACACATAACCAAACCAAACATTTCCTTTTCAAAATATTATGATCATCACTATCTCTGTTGCACCAGGGGAATTCTCTGTATTCTAAAAATAATTCCAATTCTATGGAGCCAGAGTGTTTTTAGTTACTGCTATACAAACAGGTTTTCACATCTGATCCATTTTGAAATACCATGAAAGGCTTAGAAAGTGATGGAAACTTGAAAAAGTGCTTAGAAAATTAGAATAACTAAACCTGATTAAAATCAGCTTTTATAAAAGGATAAAATCTTAGTGTTGATGGTTGCTCTGAGAGGCTTGATAGAAGCCTGTTTCCTTTTTCTGATCCTCGTCTTCTATTAGCCTTGTTTCCTGATGCGGTTTTGGAATGACATTGACATCAGCTAGAACTGATTTTAGCCCCCCTGCTTAATGCCTTTTCTCCCAGTTTTCAACCAAAATCCTAAATCTAGGAGGGAGAAGAGGGATAAGCTCTAGGCAAAGGGTAT
>PVJS01059372.1:0-11537 GCA_004027185.1 Glis glis | reverse complement strand
AAATAAATAAATAAATAAATAAATAAATAAATAAATAAATAAATAAAAATAAAATAAAATAGATGTGGGGGTGTAGCTCAGAGGTAGAATACCCCTGGGTTCTATCCCCGGTGCCACACACACACACACACACACACACACACACATAGAAAAAGAAGTTGTGATCAGAGTACATTTGGATGGCAGAAACCTGGTATGGTGCTGGGAGGGCCGATCAAGACCAGATTTCCATACACATAATGCCAAGTCCTGAAGCGTGCCTGGATGCATGGTGCACGAACAGTATTCTTTTTTTTTTTTTTTTGCAGTACTGGGGATTGAACCCAGGGGCATTCTACCTCCAAGCTACACCCCCAGCCCTATTTTTTATTCTTTATTTTGAAACCGGGTCTCATGAAGTTGGGGAGGGCCTCACTAAGTAGCTGAGGCTGGCCGCGAACCCGGATCCTCCAGTCTCAGCCTCCCAAGTACTGGGATTACAAGCGTGCGCCACCACACCCGGCGCACAGACAGTATTCTTGAGATGGCTTCACTTGGCCAGAATCTAGAATTCATCATCAACAAGCCAAGCAGAGGGCAGGCTAGGAAGGCACTAGAGAGACTTAAGCACTCCTGGGTTTCCAGGGAGGAACCATATCCTTAGAAGATAATTTATCAGCTTTGTTCCAGGTATTAAAATCCTGAGTTATTCACATGCAAGATCCCTATAGGTGAAGTAAGAATAATTCATATTCACGAATGTTTGTCTAGAAGAAATCACTAAACAAAAAAGCTGAAAAACATCCTGTATATTGAGTGATAGTAATGTACTTATTTTAGGATGTTATGGTTAAAATACCTGATTTTGAGGAAATAATCTCTAAATTTTTGGTTTGGGGATTATTTTTAGATCGTGACGCTGGAGATGGAGTCCTGAACCCAGAAGAAGCAGGTGTGCTTTCAGAAGAATTAAAATGGGCATCCAGAACTGAAAGTGTGAAATTGAGAGGAAAAGAACCTGAAGTAGACAGTTCTTCGAGCAGTTTAAGAACACAACCAAATTCCCAGAAGCTTTGGGAAGACGTCCCAGAGTTACCTCCACTTTATAGCTCTTTAGCCCCCCCTGGTGGGAAATTGATAAACAATGAGTATAAAACTGAAATGGACGAAAATCAATTTACAAAATCTCACTGTAGACCATCCCCCCAAATTCAGCCAGCGGGAAATGTGAAACTGCTTCATGGTGTCACACCTGTAAAATTGTGTCGTAAAGAATTACGTCAGATTTCTGCCTTGGAACTATCATTACGACGTTCCGGTCTTGGAGTTGGGGTTGGATCAATGGCTGCTGATTCCATTGAAGTATCTAGGAAACAAGTGACTTAAAAACTTAGGCATTTAACAGTAGAACTTTTAATGTATAGATATGTAAAACGATTCCCTTTTCTAACCTGTTAAAAATGGAGGTTGAAGCTCACTAGCTCTAGGTTGATTTACAGTTCTCTGGATAAAGGAAGAAGGGGAGGATTGAATCTCTCATCTTTTCGTATGCTCTAGAGCTATGTATCTTCTATAGTATATTCTGGAAGCTTTAATTTACATTTGCATAATAATCAAACACGTTTTCCAATACTTGATAACATTTAAATATTCCCACTTATTAGTATGCTTAAATTTTTTTCAGGCAAATTTGTTGGTCTTTTTAAAAAAACTTTACAGCCGGGCATGGTGGCGCTTGCTTGTAATCCCAGTACTTGGGAGGCTGAGACAGGAGGTTCACAGGTTCGCGGCCAGCCTCAGCTACTTAGTGAGGCCCTCTGCAACTTAGTGAGACCCTGTTTCAAAGTAAAGAATAAAAAATAGGGCTGGGGCGTAGCTCAGAGGTAGAATGCCCCTGGATTCAATCCCCAATACTGCAAAAAAAATTTTTTTAGAAATATTTGAAGAACAAAACTAATAATAAAGTAAAATGTCCTTCAAATGTATATTCATATTAAAGTATATTATATTCTAAAAGTACATTATATATTACTGCTATTCTAAAATACAAGTATGTCGCTATTTTTTTAAAAATCCAGCTAGATATTTCTTGTGTCAGAGGGAGAGGTCACCTGCTGCATCCATCTTGGCATGGCTGAAATTGTGTGCCAAAATGCAGTCTGTGGGCAGAGACAACCTGCCAGGCTTATGAACTAGGTTCATTTATAGTTCTCATAGCCCACAGAAGTTGAGTGGTCAGGCTTGATTTTTTAAACATGTTCTTTTTCTGGAATTAGTTTTTTATTTATATTATTGGTTTGCTAATAAAACAGAATACAAGTTTTCACCTTTCTCCTGCCTTATGCATTCAACACATCTCTCATTATGCTACAAAATTAGGAGAAAAGATGCAGTTCCATGGAAGAGGGAAACGATAGAATGACACCAAAGCATCGCAGCATTTTCAGAAAAGAGCACAGGCTGTGACCTATCTGGAGAATGTTTGTAAAGCCTGAGTGGAGGTTCAGTCAGGTTTTCCTCTACAGCCTGTTTCATCAGGGTTTTCAAACAGGCAGGCCAAACTGCACTGAGGCTATACAAGTATAAATGAATTTTTTGCTGACATTTCCCTTCAAATTTTTTTGGTCAAAATCTTACTATATAGTGTTTAGAATTAAGAACTGAACCACTTGCCCACCTGTTCTTTTCACCATATTTTTCCATCATAGGCAACATCCCATTCTAATGGCCTGAGGTGTGGTATTTTGTTACTTTCCCAAACTTTCACTTGTAAAGTAAAGTTGAGTTTCTTGGACAAATTCACGTTTGAGTGGAGGCAGCAGCAAAACCACCCTGACTTACAGATGCCTACCCAATGAGAGTCACCTGCTTCCTTGCTTGATGCATTTTTTCTTAACTGCTGCTGCGACAGACTTTGCTCTTGTACTTTCCTGTTGATGGCGACTGACCATCTCGCCCAAGATCCAAACTGTCGCCGTGTGCTCCAACACTTGAGGCTTCCTTCCTCTTTCTAGTTGCTGTCTCCCAGGGACTAGACTATAGAGTTACTTGTCGTATTGCCCAAAACCAGTTCCTATAGGAGAAGAAAGATTATAGATGTATAGTTTCGGTATCTCTTAAGCAAGGTACTGAAATTATGGGTTAAGTAGATTTCTGTGGACCTACCTGGGAACTAAACAGTTTGTAACATTGACCCAATGAGAAACTGCTTCCTACATTTTTTTTTTTTTGCATTACTGGGGCAAATTGAACCCAGGAGTATTTTACCTCGGAGCTACACCCCCAGCCCTATTTTTTATTCTTTATTTTGAAACAGGGTCTCACTAAGTTGCGGAGGGCCTCACTAAGTAGCTGAGGCTGGCGGCAAACCTGTGATCCTCCTGTCTCAGCCTCCCAAGTACTGGGATTACAAGCGTGTGCCACCACGCCCGGCTCTGCTTCCTAAATTTTAAACAACTAATTTACAAACTAACTTGGAAATTTTATTTTTATCAGGGACTCTCTGAAGTCATATTTTACAGCTACTCTTCCTTTTGTTGCCTTTGGTTTGTATAATATGTATATTCTTTATCTTAGGGCAAAAGACCAGTGCCTTATAGAATAACAATTATATATTAATATGTATATATATACACATACATATATATTATGTACATATACACATTTATATATAAATGAAGGTGCTAATCATAAGTTTCTTATAAGATTAGGTAATGTACTATGCTTTAATTATAAGTAATTCATTTAAGAATATATTCTAGAATCCTGCTTGCCCAAGAAATTAACACATATTTGTTTTACCTGTAGAAATATAAACATATTTTCTCACTAACAAAGCAAGAAAAGTTAAGTCAAACCAGCAAGGAAGAAGGTGTGGTGGTGCACGCTTGTAATCCTAGTACGTGGGATGCTGAGAGAAGAGGATTGCGGGTTCAAAGCCAGCCTCAGCAACTTAACGAGGCCCTCCACAACTTAGTGAGGCCCTGTTTCAAAATAAAAAATAAAATCAATCTGGGTGTAGCTCAGGGGTAGAATGCTCCTGGGTTCGATCTCCAGTACCACAACACAACAAAACAAAAAAACCCAATAATGATTTAATTTGAAATACAAGTGTGAATTGACTGCTAAGTAACAAAGGTATAATTTTCCCCTGCTTTTGGTTAAACATATTTCCTTTACAGGCTATGATAGATGTCAGATACATATTCAACCACACATATAAATAATGTCCTGAATAATATATTCTAGGAGTGAAATTCTGGTCATTCTAGTTTAATCAGTATTCTTACAAAGGAAAACAAAAAAAAAATAAGGAACCTCCCTCAGGGGAAATAATTTTTAATTGTGTGTATATGTGTTACTAGGGACTGAACCCAAGGGCATTCTACCTCTGAGCTATACC
The DNA here is from genome assembly GCA_004027185.1 of Glis glis. Classification (NCBI taxonomy): domain Eukaryota; kingdom Metazoa; phylum Chordata; class Mammalia; order Rodentia; family Gliridae; genus Glis; species Glis glis. Next base: position 7,156 of record PVJS01059372.1, on the reverse strand, counting down.
CCCACCCTATTTTATTTTTTATTTTGGAACAGGGTCTTGCTAAGTTGCGGAGGGCCTCACTAAGTTGCTGAGGCTGGTCTCGAACCTGCAATGCTCTTGTCTCAGCCTCCCAAGTACTGGGATTACAGCATATGCCACCATGCCCTGCTCTAAAAATTATTTTTAAAAATATACTAATAATATATTATAGTTTCTATATAATATATATAATTTATTATAATTTCTTGTTTTCACATGTTTTCCTTAGTTTAAACATTTTGTCACTGTGTTTGCTTTTTGCATATATATAAAAGGTTTGGCCGGGCGTGGTGGCGCATGCTTGTAATCCCAGTACTTGGGAGGCTGAGACAAGAGGATCGCAGGTTCACGGCCAGCCTCAGCTACTTAGTGAGGCCCTCTGCAACTTAGTGAGACCCAGTTTCAAAATAAAGAATAAAAAAAAAATAGGGCAGGGGGTGTAGCTCGGAGGTAGGATGCCTCTGGGTTCAATCCCCGGTACCACATAAAATAAACAAACAAAACATTGATGAAAGTGCTTTTGTTTGTTTGTTTGTTTGTTTGTTTGTTTGTTTGTTTGTTTTTTGCAGTGCTGGGGCTCAAACGCAAGGCCTGGGTATGCTAGGCAAACATTCTACCACTGAGCTATACTCCCAGCCTGCTTTGTACTTTAATGTCTGTTTTCTTTTGCTAATGTTTTTATTTGTTTGTTGTTTCCTACACTTGTTTACATCTTCATGAAATCAGGGTCCAAAGAGTCAGCAAAATCCAAATCATCTTTTAATTATGTGGACCATATTGCCACTAGCCATTGCCTTGTTTATATTAATTCAGGCCCATAAAACTATGGATGGTGTGTGTGTGTGTGTGTGTGTGTGTGTGTGTGTGTGTGTGTGTTGCTGGGGATTGAACCCAGGGTATTCTACCTCCAAGCCACACCACCAGCCCCATTTTATTTTTTATTTGGAAACAGTCTCACATCTCACTAAGGTGCTGAGGCTGGCTTTGAACCTACGATCCTCCTGTCTCAGCCTCCCAAGTACTAGGATTAAAGGCGTGCGCCACCATGCCTGGCTCTATGGATGCTTATTTGAAAATAGTTACCTTATATGAAAAAATAAAGGCCTTATATTAAGTCTTAGGGCAAATTATAATGGAGTCAAATCCTTAGTGGGGGTTCAATTCTGTGGTCAACACAAATTTTCAAACATTAAATCCAAGTAGAGCTGGGTGTAGTGGTGCATGCTTGTAATCCCAGTACTTGGGAGGCTGAGACAGGAGGATCGCAGGTTCAAGACCAGCTTCTTAGTGAGGACTTAGTGAGCAACTTAGTGAGCAACTTAGGCTCTCTGCAACTTAGTAAGATGCTGTTTCAAAAATAAAAAAAGGGCTGGGGGTATAGTTCAGAGGTAGAATGCCCCTGGGTTCCATCCCCAGTACCACACAATAAATAAATAATGGATGGAAGGAAGGAAAGAAGGAAGGAAGGAGAGAGAGAAAGAGAAAAGAAAAAAAAAGAAAAGAGAAAAGAAAAGGAAGGAAGTCCGTCCAAGCAGGGCGTGTTTTGGTCTCTCAGTTATTTCCTTAGACACATACTGGTGTGACTTTAAAACATGGGAAAGTCACTCATGTCCACAATTCCTCTCTCAACTTCACTGGATGTTTTAAAAATATTATGTGCATTTTATATTTTAAGTTATAACAAGTTGTAGACTGCCTTAATACTGGTGACATACTTACATCTATATATTTTAAAAATTGAAAATAAAGGTGAGAATAAGACCCTTCTGCAATAAATATCTCGAATGCATTGGGCGTGATAAGAAGTATTTTATCACTATCCTTGCTGCTGATAATAATAAGTTGACTAGCCAGGCGATGTTGTGCACGCCTGTAATCCCAGTGCTTGAGAGGCTGAGACAGGAGGATCGCAGGTTTGAGGCTAGCCTCAGCAACAAAGAGAGACTCTCAGTAACCTTGCAAGATTCTGTTTCAAAACAAAAAATAAAAAGGGCTGGGGGTATAGCTTGGAGGTAAAATATACCTGGGTTCAATCCCCAGTATCACTAAACAAAACAAAAACTGACTGGCTTGTCACAGCTTTTATTGTTTTTTTATGTTCAATTTTTATTTTATTTTATTTATTTATTTTTTTTTTTTGCGGCACCGGGGATTGAACCCAGGGGCATTTTACCTCCGAGCTACACCCCCGGCCCTATTTTTTATACGTTATTTTTGAAACCAGGTCTTATGAAGTTGCAGAGGGCCTCACTAAGTAGCTGAGGCTGGCCGCGAACCCGGATCCTCCAGTCTCTGCCTCCCAAGTACTGGGATTACAAGCGTGTGCCACCATGCCCAGCTAATTTTTATTTTTTCAATGTGCTTTTATTGGTGCATTGGAGTCTTACATCACAACGAATATCTATTTGATGTTAACATACATGCACACAGCTCTTAGTGCCCCCCACAACTCCCCCCACTCATATGAAGAACCAAGAATGAGGTTGGTTTATTCTCACATGTACATATTGTTCATGATAGTAATTCCACTGATTCGCTGTTTCTTGCCCTTCCCCTTCCCTTGTACCACTTCCCTTGCCCCACTGAGGGTTCTCCATTATCAACCAGAGTCCCTTGTGTGTCCCCACTACTCCCTAGGTTGCACATACTAATGAAAACATATGTCCCTTCTTTTTTTGTGATTGACTGATCTCACTTAACATAATGTTCTCCAGATCCTTCCATTTTCTTGCAAATGATGTTATTTTGTTCTTCTTTATTGCTGAGTAGAATTCCATTGTGTATGTTTTTAAATTCTCTACGAGCCATGCACCCCTAGACTCGTTGCTCTTGGAATGCACTCTGTTCAAGGCACTGAATACTGGAATCGTGCTTGACCGGTACAGTGCCCTTCGCATTGACCCCGACACGATCCTAGTATGGAGGTCATTAGAAGAAGGGGAATTATAAAAATAAATCTCAGGAAACCTTGATGTTACAGTGTTGGCTTTTGATATTTTGCACACTTCTTATTTGTCTCTTAATTTTTTTTTCTAGAAAGCTCCACAGTGAGTCAACAGAATTTTCAGTATTTGAAATGCTGGCAGTATACTTTGACCCCAAAGATACTGAATTAGGTTTGGGTATTATGCTCTATAGTTGTTTTTCTTTTTCTTTTTTCTATTTATTTTCCTTTTATTTTTGCTTTTGTGGTACTGGGGATTGGATCAAGAGGCTGTGTGTGTGTGTGTGGGGTCCTACCACTGAGCTACATCCCCATCCCTTCATTATTTTTATTTTTGAGACAGGGTCTCGCTAAGTTGCCCAGGCTGGCCTCAAACTTGCAATCCTCCTGCCTCAGCCTCCTGAGTAGCTGGGATTACAGGCACATGCCACCATGCCTGGCAACATACAAATCTATTGAGTTATCCCTATAGTACTTTATGAGAAAAATGCAACTTTCTCGCAGACTTTGAGCAAAATCCTTTATTCCTAAGGAACAAAACCATTCTCAACAAAGACAAGTAGAAAACTAAACCTTTATAAAAACATGTACTTAAGATTATTAAGACATTTAAACTCCATTTATTTTTTGTTTTTTGTTTTGGTACTGGGGATTGAACCCAGGGGCATTCTATCTCTGAGCTACACCCCCAACCCTATTTTTTATTCTTTATTTTGAAACAGGGTCTCACTAAGTTGCGGAGGGCCTCACTAAGTAGCTGAGGCTGGCTGCGAACCCGGTGTGGTGGTGCATGCCTGTAATCCCAGTACATGGGAGGCTGAGACAAGTTTGAGGACAGCCTCAGCAAGTAGTGAGACTCTCATCAACCTAATGAGGCCTTGTTCAAAATAAAAATAAAAGAGGAGCTGGTTGTGGTGGCGCACGCTTGTAATCCCAGTACTTGGGAGGCTGAGACCCTGTTTCAAAATAAAGAATAAAAAATAGGGCTGCTGGTGTAGCTCGGAGGTAGAATGCCCTGGGTTCCATCCCCAATATCACACACACACACAAAAATAAAATAATAAAAAAATAAAATAGGGCTGGGGGTGTAACTCGGAGGTAGAATGCCCCTGGGTTCAATCCCCAGGACCACAAAACAAAAAACAAAACAAAAAATTTGGGGGGACTATTGAATACAGGGGCATTCTATGCCTGAACTGCACCCCCGCCTTTTTTTACTTATATACGTGTTTGTATATTGTGGTGCTGGGGATTGAATCCAGGGGCATTCTACCTCCTAGCTACACCCCACCCTTTATCTATCTATCTATCTATCTATCTATCTATCTATCATCTATCTATCTATCACCTATTTATTTCTTATTTTTGGTACTGGGGATTGAACCCAGAGGCATTGTACCTCTGAGTTACATCCCTAATCCTATTTTTTATTTTTATTTTGAAACAGGGTCTCACTAGGTTGCTGAGAATCTCTCTACTTGGCTGAGGCTGTCCTTGAACCTGCAATCCTCCTGTCTCAGCCTCCCAAGTACTAGGATTACAGGTGTGCACCACCATGCCAGCTCTTTACTTTTTATTTGGAAACAGGGTCTAAGTTGCTGAGAGTCTCTTAAGTTGCTGAGGCTGGACGCAAACCTGTGATCTTCTTGTCTTAGCCTCCCAAGTACTGAGATTATAGGCGTGTGCCACCATGCCGGCCCTTTTTGTTTTTTATTTTGAAACAGGATCTCAATAAATTGCTGAGGTTGACCTCGAATATGAAATACTCTTGTCTCAGCCTCCTAAGTCCTGGGATGACTAGCATATACCATGCCCAGCTTCATTTTTTTTTTCTTTTTTCATTTCAGTCCTGGGAAATCAAGGGCCTAGTGCATGCTAGGAAAATGCTGACCTAAACCCAACCTGAGGTATCTTATTTTTTAAAAAACTTCTTTGTGCCGGGCATGGTGGCAGATGCCTGTAATTTCAGAACTTGGGAGACTGAGACAGGATAATCGCAGGTTCGAGGACAGTCTCAGCAAGTAGTGAGTTTCTCATCAACCTAGCAAGACCCTGTTTAAAAAAAAATAAAATAGGGCTGGGGGTATAGCTTGAAGGTAGAATGCCCCTGGGTTCAATCCCCAGTACCAAAATAAATAAATAAATAAATAAATAAACAGCCAGGCGTGGTGGCGCACGCTTGTAATCCCAGTACTTTGGGAGGCGGAGACCGGAGGATCCGGGTTCGCGGCCAGCCTCAGCACGCATGCGCGCGCGCACGATCGATCAATCGATTGATCGATCTCTCTCTCTCTCTCCCCCTAGTGATGCCCTCCGCAACTTCGTGAGACCCGGTTTCAAAAATAAAGCATAAAAAAAAATAGGGCCGGGGGTGTAGCGCGGAGGTAGAACGCCCCTGGGTTCAATCCCTGGTACCACAAAAAAAAAAAAAAAAGAGGCTGAGGGTATAGCTCGGAGGTAGAATGTCCCTGGGTTCCATCCCCAGTACCACACACACACAAAAAAAAGAAAAAAAAACCCATTTATGAGCCAGGCATGATAGCGCACACCTATAATCCCAGTACTTGGGAGGCTGAGACAGGAGGATCACAGGTTCAAGGACAGCCTCAGCCACTTAGCAAGACCCTCAGGACGCTGTTTCAAAATAAAAAATAAAAAGGGCTGAGGGTGTAACTCAGAGGTAGAATGTCCCTGCGTTCAGTCCCCAGTACCACACACACACACACACACACATTATTAATCACTTCTATGGTTGCATTTAAAAATATTTTTCAAATGCAATTTAATTATTTAATAAATCGAAAAGGAAAGTGCTATTTTGTGGCAAACAGTGCTATATGGCAAATAGTCTGTTGCTTTATCAAATAAACACATAAAATCAAAGCATCATATATATTTAAGATGAAATTATAAGTAGGTTTTATATACAGTTGGCTGTCAAAATGGGATAACTTTTGGCACACATATGGTTGCTTATTTTATATGATAAAACATTTTCTAAAATTGATTCTCAGTTTTAGTCATATATGTTATCGATGATAGAAATAACAGCATTCACTGGGACATTTCATGTGAATTCTGCTCTCACTGAAATATTTTGCTGAAGACTTCCTGAATCTATTTTTATAGGCATAAGCCATGCTTTATGACTATTTTTTTATGGTACTAGAAGTTGAAACCAGGGACATTCTACCTCCAAGATACATCCCCAACCCTTTTATTTATTTATTTTATTTATTTTGGTACTGGGGATTGAACTCTGGGGTGTTCTACCTTTGCATTAGACCCCCAGACCTATTTTATTTTATTTATTTTTTATTTTTAATTGGGGATTGAACTCAGGGACATTGTACCTCTGAGCTACACCCCAGTCCCCCCCCACCCCGCTTTTAGAGTTATTATTTATTTCGGTACTGGGGATTGAATCCAGGGCATTCTACCTCTGAGCTACACCCCCAGCCCTATTTTTTTTTAATTCTTTCTTTTGAAACAGGGTTTTACTAAGTTGTGGAGGGCCTCACTAAGTAGCTGAGGCTGGCTGCGATCCTGTGATCTTCCTGTCCCAGCCTCCCAAGTACTGGGATTACAAGCGTGTGCCATCATGCCCAGCTCCTTTTTTAAATTTTGAAACAGGGTCTCACTAAGTTGTTGAGGCTGGCCTTGAACCAGTGATCTTCCTGTCTCAGCTTCCCAAGTACTGAGGTTACAGGAATGTGCCACCATGCCCAGCTTTATTTTTTATTTTGAAACAGGGTCTCACTAAATTGCTAAAAGGTCTTGCTAAATTGCTGAGACTGGTCTTGAACCTGCAATCCTCCTGTCCGAGTCTCTCCAGTACTAGGATTACAGGCATACGCCACAAATCCTGGCTTTTACTCTTTTTTGACCACCAGTTTTTGGCTATTTGTTAATTCATTAAGTAAGTTACCTTTTTTTTTTTTTTTGTAGTACTGGGGATTGAACCCAGGGGCATTCTACCTCTGAGCTACACCCCCAGCCCTGTTTTTTATTCTTTATTTTTGAAACAGGGTCTCACTTAGTTGTGGAGGGCCTCACTAAGTAGCTGAGGCTGGCGGCAAACATGCAATCTTCCTGTCTCAGCCTCCCAAGTACTGGGATTACAAGTGTGTGCTACCACACCTGGCTAACAGTTACATTTTAAAATTACTGAACTTTAGCTAGAAAATGACTTTT
>PVJS01059371.1:0-11537 GCA_004027185.1 Glis glis | reverse complement strand
CATGGAATTCTACATTATTTATATACATTATAATTTATGCATGGAATTCTACATTATTTATATACATTATAATTTATGCATGGAATTCTACATTGTTTATATACATTATAATTTATGCATGGAATTCTACATTATTTACATACATTATAATTTATGCATGGAATTCTGCATTATTTATATACATTATATTTTATGTATGGAGCATGCATTCTTATTTCTTTTAGCATTTATATCTATTTATGGAGTACAACTACTTATTTACTACAGTATTTTATTTTGGGTTGATTTTTTGGTTGTTTTGGGTGTGTGTTATTTCTATACAGTTCCTTATATATATATATATATTTATGAACTGTGTCTTGTTACCTATTTTAGTATTTCCTATCTCTGTACTTTCATTATATATATATATATATATATATTTATTTTTATATATTTTTATATATATTATATATATATTTATTTATTTATTTCTGGACTTTGTCTTCTTCCCTATTGTAGTATTTTCCGTCCCTCTCCTTATGGACTCCGTATATCCTTCTTTATTTTAGGATTTTTACTGTTGGTTGAAGATGGCGTCTATATTTCCGGCGAGCCGTGTGACGTTTTGGCGTCTATATCCGTGCTGTGAAAATTTTATTAAATCCAGTCCGTCCGTCGCCGGCTCTTTTGTTTATTTTATTTATTTATTTATTTATTTATTTTTGCTTTTTTTGTTTGTTTGTTTTGGCGGAACTGGGGATGGAACCCAGGGGCATCCTACCTCCGATCTACACCCCCAGCCCTATTTTTTATTCTTTATTTGGAAACAGGGTCTCACTGGGTGGCTGAGGGTCTCTGCTAAATTGCTGAGGGTCTCACTGAGTGGCTGAGGGTCTCTTTGCTAAGTAGCTGAGGCCGGCCTCCAACCTGCCATCCTCCTGCCTCAGCCTCCCAAGTCCTGGGATGACAGGCATGCACCGCCATGCCTGGTTTTTATTCTTTATTTGGAAACAAGGTCTCACTGAGTAGCTGAGGGTCTCTGCTAAGTGGCTGAGGGTCTCACTGGGTGGCTGAGGGTCTCTTTGCTCAGTGCCCGAGGCTGGCCTCCAACCTCCCAGCCTCCTGTCTCAGCCTCCCAAAACCTGGGATGACAACCGTGCACCAGCACTGAGCCCGGCCCATCGCTAGTTTTGTCCCTGGCTCTGATGGTCCTAGTGGACCAGGTCCACCCACCCCGCACCCAAAATCAATAGATGAGGCCGGGGAGGACCAGAGAAAGAACAAAGATTGCCGGGCGTGGTGGCGCACGCTTGTCATCCCAGTCCTTGGGAGGCTGAGACCGGAGGATCGCGGGTTCGCGGCCAGCCTCAGCTACTTAGTAAAGAGACCCTCAGCCACTCAGTGAGACCCTGTTTCCAAATAAAGAATAAAAAATAGGGCCGGGGGTGGAGCTCGGAGGTCAAACGCCCCTGGGTTCAATCCCCGGTACCGCCAAAAAAAGAAAAAGAACAAAGATAAAAAGCGTGTGGGGTTTGCAAATGGCTGGGAATCTCCCTCAGGCCCGGCTCTGGGTACTTGTCATCTTGGAACTAGGTCATTGTCTGAGATAACAAAGTTGCCACGGGTCTAGACGCCTCCCAGGACTCGGGAGGCTGAGGCAGGAGGCTGGCAGGTTGGAGGCCGGCCTCAGCCACTGAGCAGAGACCCTCAGCCACCAAGTGAGACCCTGTTTCCAAATTAAAAAGTCCCAATCCTTGGGAGGCTGAGGCAGGAGGCTGGCAGGTTGGAGGCCAGCCTCAGCCACTTAGCACAGAGACCCTCAGCTACCCAGTGAGACCTCAGCCACTGAGCAAAGAGACCCTCAGCCACTCAGTGAGACCCTGTTTCCAAATAAAAAAAATAAATAAAAGAGGGCTGGGGGGTGTCGCTCGGAGGCAGAACATCCTTGATTTGCATCCCTAGTTCCCTCCAAAAAAAAAAAAACAAAAAACAAACAAGCAAAAAAGCAATAATAGTCATACTTGAATAGAAAGCTTAATGATAATCAATAATATTATAAGAACGGAAATTGAATGCAACGCATCCCTTCAGGTCTCAGTAATAGTAATAATAGTAATAATAATAGTAATAATAGTAATAATAATAGTAATAATAATACAATAATGGTATATAAAAATTTCCCCTAAGTCTTTTTAAGCTAATAATAATAATAATTAATAATAATATAATAATAATATGATAATTGGATATAAAAATTTCCCCTAGGTACCAGGGTCGTTTTCAGCCTATAAATAATAATAATAATAATAATAATAATAGTAATAATAATAATTGGATATAAAAATTTTCCCTATGAGGGTTTTTTTGAGCAAAGAACAATAATAACAAAGAATAATAATAATTGGATATAAAAATTTCCCCTAAGTATCAGTGTCATTTTCAGCCTATTAATAATAATAATAATAATAATAATAATTATAGTAATTGGATATAAAAAATTTCCCCTAGGTACCAGGGTCGTTTTCAGCCTATAAATAATAATAATAATAATAATAATAATAGTAATAATAATAATCGGATATAAAAATTTTCCCTAAGTATGAGGGTTTTTTGAGCTAAGAATAATAATAATAATAACAAAAGAATAATAATAATAATTGGATATAAAAATTTCCCCTAAGTACCAGGGTCATTTTCAGCCTATAAATAATAACAATAATAATAATAATAATAATAATAATTGGATATAAAAATATCCCCTAAATACCAGGGTCGTTTTCAGCCTATAAATAATAATAATAGTAATAATAATAATTGGACATAAAATTTTTCCCTAAGTATCAGGGTTTTTTGAGATAATAACAATAATAATAATAACAAATAATAATAATAATAATTACAGGATATAAAAACTTCCCCTAAGTACCAGGGTCTTTTTCAGCCTATTATTATTAACAATAATAATAATAATAGTAATAATAATACTAAACAATAATTGCCTATAAAATTTTCCACTTAATAACAGGGTCTTTTTCAGCCTATAAATAATAATAATACCAATTAAGAAAACCATACTGGTGTATAGAATTTTCCTCCCATTACCAGGATCTTTTTCAGCCTATAAATAGTAATAATAACGCTGATAATAATAAACAATAATTGAATATAAACATTTCCTCTAAGTAACAGGGTCTTTTTCAACCCACACACATAGTAATAATAGCGATAAGAATAAGAATAAAACAATAATTGAATATAAAATTTTCCTCCCGGTACCAGGACTTTTTTTTTTAGCTTACCGTTAACAGTACTACTACTAATAAATAGTTGATTATAAAATTTTCCTAGCCGGGCACAGTGGTGGCGCACGCTTGTCATCCCAGTCCTTGGGAGGCTGAGACAGGAGGATGGCGGGTATATATACACCCGCGAAAGAAGGCCGCTGGCCCTCGTAGAATACTATACACCGCGAAAGAAGGCCGCTGAACCTTGTAGAATACTATACACCCGTGAAGAAGGCCGCTGCCCTCGTAGAATACTATACACCTGCGAAGAAGGCCGCTGACCTCATAGAATACTATACACCCGCGAAATTAGGCTGATGGCCCTCGTAGAATCCTATATACCCGTGTAGAAGGTCGCTGGCCCTCGTAGAATAGTATACACCCGCAAAAGAAGGCCGCTGGCCCTCAAAGATTACTATATATCCGTGAAGAAGGTCAATTCAATGGCCCTTATAGAATACTATACACCTGCAAAGAAGGCCGCTGGCCCTCGTAGAATACTATACACCTGGAAAATTAGGCTGCCGGCCCTCGTAGAATCCTATATACCCGTGAAGAAGGTCGTTGGCCCTCGTAGAATAGTATACGCCCACGAAAGAAGGCCGCTGGCCCTCGTAGAATATTATACACCCGCGAAGAAGGCCACCGGTTCCCGTAGAATACTATACACCTGCGAAAGAAGGCCGCTGGCCCTCGTAGAATATTATACACCCGCAAAAGAAGGCCGCTGGTCTTGTAGAGTACTATACACCCGCAAAATTAGGCTGCTGGCCCTCGTAGAATCCTATATACCCGTGAAGAAGGTCGCTGACCCCTGTAGAATACTATACACCCGTGAAAGAAGGCCGCTGGCCCTCATACAATACTATACACCCGTGAAGAAGGCCACTGGTCTCGTAGAATACTGTACACCTGCGAAGAAGGCCACTGGTTCCCATAGAATACTATACACCTGCGAAAGAAGGCCTCTGGCCCTTGTAGAATAGTATACACCCGTGAAAGAAGGCCACTGGCCTTCGTAGAATACTATAAACCCGCGAAAGAAGGCCGCTGCTCCCCGTAGAATACCATACATCCATGAAGAAGGCCACTGGTCTCGTAGAATCCTATACACCCGCGGAAGTAGGCTGCTGGCCCTCGTAGAATCCTATATACCCGTGAAGAAGGTCGCTGGCCCATGTAGAATACCATACACCTGGGAAAGAAGGCCGCTGGTCTTGTAGAATATTATACACCCATGAAAGAAGGCCGCTGGCTCTCGTAGAATATTATACACCCGTGAAGGAAGGCTGCTGGCCCCCATAGAATACTATACACCCGCGAAAGAAGGCTGCTGGCCTTCGTAGATTATTATACACCCCCGAAAGAAGGCCGCTGTGCTGGTCTTGTAGAATACTATACACCCGCGAAATTAGGCTGCTGGCCCTCGTAGAATCCTATATACCCGTGAAGAAGGTCGCTGGCCCTTGTAGAGTACTATACACCCGCAAAAGAAGGCCACTGGCCCTCGTAGAATATTATACACCCGCGAAAGAAGGCTGCTGGCCCTCGTAGAATATTATACACCTGCGAAACAAGGCCACTGGTCTCGTAGAATACTATACAACCGCAAAATTAGGCTGCTGGCCCTCGTAGAATCATATATACCTGTGAAGAAGGTCGCTGACCCCTGTAGAATACTATACACCCGTGAAAGAAGGCCGCTGGCCCTCATACAATACTATACACCCATGAAGAAGGCCACTGATCTCGTAGAATACTATACACCTGAGAGAGAAGGCCTCTGGCCCTCGTAGAATAGTATACACCCGCAAAAGAAGGCCACTGGCCCTTGTAGAATACTCTACACCCGTGAAAGAAGGCTGCTGGCCCTCGTAGAATATTATACACCCGCGAAAGAAGGCCGCTGGCCCTCGTAGAATACTATACACCCGCAAAAGAAGGCTGCTGGCCCTTGTAGAATATTATACACCCGCGAAAGAAGGCCGCTGCTCTTGTAGAATACTATACACCCGCGAAATTAGGCTGCTGGCCCTCGTAGAATCCTATATACCCATGAAGAAGGCCGCTGACTCTCGTAGAATACTATACACCCGTGAAAGAAGACGGCTGCCCCCCGTAGAATACTATACACCCGCGAAGAAGGCTGCTGGCCCCTTCCCCAACGGGCCAGGCTTATAAATCCCAGTGCGTATCTGGCTCCGCCAGGAAGAGTGAGTGCGCACGGCCGCCGAGGACTCGTCCCCGCGTCGGCTCCGAGCGACCGTGTGGCTCACGCTGTGTGTCTTTGTCTCCCTGCTTCTCGGCAGGTCCCCGCGCGTGAGCGGCCGTCGGCGGGCGCTGTGGTCATCGCGGTGGTCGTCGTCGTCGTCGTCTCGTTCTTTTTCTTCTCCTGAGGAAGAAGCCATGGAAGCGAAAGGGCCGGACAGCGGCGTATCCCCGACAGCAGCGACGATGACGACGGCGACGGCCATGGCGGCGGCGACGACGACAACCTCGACGGCGACGACGGCGGACCTGAAGCTGGTGGCGCACCCGCGCGCCAAGAGCAAGGTGTGGAAGTATTTCGGCTTCGACACGAACGCCGACGGCTGCATCCTGCAGTGGAAGAAGATCTACTGCCGCATCTGCGTGGCGCAGATCGCGTATTCGGGCAACACGTCGAACCTGTCGTACCACCTGGAGAAGAACCACCCCGAGGAGTTCTGCGAGTTCGTCAAGAGCAACACGGAGCAGATGCGCGAGGCCTTCGCCTCCGCCTTCTCCAAGCTCAAGCCCGAACCCCCGGACGCGGCGGCGGCGTCGCCGTCGTCGTCGTCCGCCATCAAGGTCGCCGCCGCCGCCGTCGGGGATGGCGCCTACGACACCAAGCGCTCCCAGGACCTGACGGCCGCCGTGCTCGGCCTCATCTGCGACGGCCTCTACCCGGCCTCCGTGGTGGACGAGCCGGCCTTCAGGGCCTTGCTCAAGGTGGCCGAGCCTCGCTACGAGCCTCCCAGCCGTCGGTTTTTGTGCGGCCGGGCCATCCCGGAGCGCCATGCTGCGCTGCGCGACTCCGTCCTCCGCGAGCTGGCCGACGCGTCCTGTTGCGCCGTGTCCGTCGAGCGATGGCGGAGCTCGGGCCAGAACCGGGCGTATGTCACCCTGGCCGTCCATTTCTTCGCGGACGGCGTCCCCGGCGGAGGCCTGACGTTGGCGACCCGCTGTCTCCGAACCTTCGAAGTCCCCGAGGAACAAGCGGCCGACGCCATCGCCCGCGACCTGTACGAGACCTTCGTCGACTGGGGCGTCGGGGACAAAGTCGCCGGAGCCACCACCGACGGCGACCGCGACGTGGCGCGGGCGTGCGCCCTGTTGGACGTGCCGGTGCAGATGCCGTGTCTCGGTCAAGCCCTGGACGCCGCCATCCGCCAGGCCCTGCGCGTCCCCAAGCTCGCCCACGTCTTGGGCCGCTGCCGCCGTCTGGTGGGCCACTTCCAGCAGTCGCCGGCCGCCATGGCCGCGCTGGGCGCCAAACAGAAGCAACTGGGGCTGGCCCGGCGGATGCTGGTGAGCGACCGAGTATCCACCTGGACCAGCACCCTGGCCATGTTACGGCGCCTCCGCGACCAGCAGTTCGCCGTGGCGGCCGTCCTGGTCGACGACAGCAGCCATCACCATTTGATGTTAGACGCCGCCGAGTGGGCGGCCATCGACGGGCTGGTGCGGCTCCTGGTCCCCTTCCAGCAAGTGGCGGGCACCCTGGCGGCGTCGCGGGGGGCGCCGGCCATCAGCATGGTGAAGCCGCTGCTGCACATGCTGCTGAGCACCGTGCTGGGAGCCCGCGACGGCGACGGCAAGGACATCGCGGCGGCCAAGGACGCCATGGCCAAGGAGCTGGTGCGCAACTACCAAGAGGCGCCCGAGATCGACATGTTCCTGAACGTGGCCACCTTCCTGGACCCGCGCTACAAGCGCCTCCCGTTCCTATCGGCCTTCGAGAGGCAGCAGGTGGAGGCCCGCGTGGTGGAAGAGGCCAAGAGCCTCTTGGAGAAAAGCCCGGGCCGCACATTGGGCGCCAGCACGTCCTCCTGCAACGCGGCGTCGTGCGCGTCGTCCTGCAACGCGGCGTCGCGCGCATCGTCCTGCAGCGCGCCATTGTGCGCGTCCTCCTGCAACGCCTCCTCGACGGCCGCAGCGGTGGAGGAGAAAGCGGAGGCCGACGAGCCTCCGGGGAAGAGGTTCGCGGCCTCCTCGCCGTCCACCCCGCCGCCTGCCACCGTCGTCAACAACCTGTTGGCGGAGATTTTCTGCCAGGCGGGCGGCGCCGAGGACCAGGAGGAGCGGCACGCGCAGGTCGTCGAGGAGCTCGGCAACTTCAAGGCGCAGAAGGTGCTGGGCCTCCACGAGGACCCTCTGCGGTGGTGGGCCGACCGGCTCGCCCTCTTCCCGGTCCTGCCTCACGTCCTGCAGAAGTACTGGTGCGTGGCGGCCACCCGCATGGCGCCCGACAGGCTGTTCGGCTCTTCGGCGCAAGTGGTCAGCGCCAAGAGGAACCGGCTGCCGCCCGCGCACGTCGACCAGCAGATCTTCCTCTACGAGAACGGGCGGGTGGAGGCCGAAGTAGAGGCCGACGACGAGGGAGACTGGGGGTTGGACCAGGAGCCTCTGTTCCCCTTAGGGGACCCCGGGGTCGCGGGCGGGTTTTTGGGGTTCAGAGACGGGAGTTTCCTCTAAGTTAAGACCACAGATGGGGATTTGGCGGGAAAAATGGAGACCCGACTGGATTCTGGGTGAACCAAGAAAAAAAGAAAAACTCACGCGAGGTCCCGGAAGGTAGAAAAAGAAGCAAAATGAATGTTGTTGTTTTTTAGTTTTTTTTTTTTTTTTTTGGCGGCTTCCTGGAAAGCTCAGCAAGTCCGTGCGGGTGGGCCGTGGGTCTCTGTCGCCGCGCACCTGCGGAGCTGCGCTATGGTGTGAGGCTGGGATGCACGATCCTAGTCTATTAAAAAAAATAAATAAAAAGAAAGAAAGAAAGAAAGAAACTGTGGCTATTAACCTTGCCTCTCACTCGCAATGGCCGAGTCGGTTCCCCCCGAGAGAAGTGGGGGGGAGTAGAAGATTTTTAGTCTCTCTAACCCTAGCAAAGAGACCCTCAGCCACTCACTGAGACCCTGTTTCAAAGTAAATAAAAAAATTAAAAGGAGCCGGGCGTGGTGTTAGTGCACACTTGTCATCCCAGGACTTGGGAGGCTGAGACCGGAGGATCCGGGTTCGCGGCCAGCCTCAGCTACTTAGCAAAGAGACCCTCAGCCACTCAGTGAGACCCTGTTTCCAAATAAAGAATAAAAAATAGGGCTGGGGGTGCAGCTCGGAGGGAAAACACCCCTGGGTTCAATCCCCGGTACCGCAAAAAATAATAATAATAATAAAAATAAAAATAAAGTAAATTACATGCTGGGTAGTTTGCGCATCCTGCCTAGAAAATTTAGAGAAAATATCAAGGGAACAATTCATTTCCAAAAACTTGTCTCAGAATTATTTTTATTTTTTGTAGCACTGGGGCTGGAACCCAGGGAGTGTTTGACCTCCGAGCGACACCCCCAGCCCGATTTTATATTTTTATTATAAAGTAATAAAGTTTTTATTATTTTATTTAATATTTATTATAAAATAAAAAATTATTATTTTATTTAATATTTATTATAAAATAATAAAATTATAAACTAAATAAAGGTCTCACTGAGTGGCTGAGGGTCTCTATGCTAAGTGGCTGAGGCTGGCCTCGAACCCGCAGATCCTCCTATCTCAGGCTCCCAAAGACTACTGGGATGACAGGCGTACACTATATTAAAACAGGGTTTCGCTGAGTGGCTGAGGGTCTCTGCTAAGTTGCTGAGGGTCTCACTGAGTGGCTGAGGGTCTCTATGCTAGGTGGCTGAGGCTGGCCTCGAACATGCGATCCTCCTGCCTCAGCCTCCCCAGTCCTGGGAGGACAGGTGGGCTCTATAGGAATTGTCTTGACCGTCGTTTCGGGGACAGG
This sequence comes from Glis glis, assembly GCA_004027185.1. Classification (NCBI taxonomy): domain Eukaryota; kingdom Metazoa; phylum Chordata; class Mammalia; order Rodentia; family Gliridae; genus Glis; species Glis glis. The sequence continues at coordinate 2,249 of PVJS01059371.1, read as the reverse complement.
GAATGTCATCGAGGGTCATTTCTAAAGAGTCACAGAAACAGAAAAACACGTTCCAACGTGCAGAACAACGTGGAAATTTGGGGGGAAAATAATGTTTTTCCCCCCCAAGAGGCAGCACGTGGCTGATTCCAGCCTGGAATTCCAATAATCCGGGTTGGGGATGGACACGATGCGATGCGGGTATAGACCGAGGTGTAGGAAAAAAAAATGCATTTCAATGATTGGCTGTGTTCGCCGGACGCCAACTTTCGGCGGGATCTTGGAGGATTCGGGGGAAATTGTCTGTATTTTAGCGTCTGGTGGCGGCAAACGGCATTAGAGCTGGGCATTGGGTGGCGCACGTCTGTCTTTCATCCCAGGACTTGGGAGGCTGGCAGGTTGGAGGCCAGCCTCGGCCACTGAGCCAAGAGACCCTCAGCCACTCAGTGAGACCCTGTTTCCAAATTAAAAAAAAAAGTCCCAGTCCTTAGGAGGCTAAGACAGGAGGCTGGCAGGTCGGAGGCCACCTTCAGCTACTTAGCAAAGAGACCCTCAGCCACCTAGTGAGACCCTGATTCCAAATAAAAATAATAAAATAAAATAGGGCTGGGGGTGTCTCTTTGCTCAGTGGCTGAGGCCGGCCTCCAACCTGCCGGCCTCCGGTCTCAGCCTCCCAAATCCTGGGATGACAGGCGTGGGCCACCATGCCCAACTAATTTTTATACTTTTATGGGTGCATTGTTACGGTCCATCATAGCGAGGCTCGGTGTGATGGGAACAACCGTGCACACAGCACCCGGCGCGTCTCCCTCCCGACGTGTGTTAGTGAAGTTGGCGCTGCGGCCTTCGTAGATGTGGACGCGGCGGGATTTGAACCGTTCCTTCCTCCATCCTCCTTTTTCCCTCCCCAGCCTCTTCCCGTCCTCCCGGCCTCTAGCCTCCTTTATTCAAAGTCCCTCGTGTTTCCTATTTTCTCTCTGGCTTCCACACGGGAGAGGAAACATATACAGCCCTGAATTCTCTGAGCCCGGCTCGTCTCCCTTAGCGCAATATCCTCCAGTTCCATCCGATTTCCTGCCAACGACATCATTTTTTTTCCTTTTTTCATGATTCACGTTCTTTAATATGTTTCCTTTTTTTGGGGAAATCATACCATTTTTTCGCCTTTTTAATTGAAAGATTGATTTTTAAAAAAGAGGAAAATAGCTGGGGATGGAGCAAGTCTCGTACAAACGTGGTTTTTTTTTTCTTTCTCGGTTTTGATCCCTCTTCATGGCTGAGTAATATTCCTCCGTGTATAGACATACCACATTTTCTTTATCCATTCCCCAGCCAACCTCCTGCCTCAGCCTCCCAAGTCCTGGGATGACAACTTCATCTACACCCGGCAGCTGCTGCAGAGACCGGGTTGCTGGACCCGGGAGGTCAAGTTAGGGCCAGAGAATTTGCCAGAACCTCTGTTCTGTGATCTTTTTGCCTCCTAAGGTGCCGGGCGCCGGCCTGTCATTTCCAGTCCTCGGGAGGCTGCGACAGGAGGATGTGCAGGTTGGAGGCCAGCCTCGGCCACTGAGCCAAGAGACCCTCGGCCACTCAGTGAGACTCTGTTTCCAAAGAAAAAAACAGATAAAATAGGGCTGGGGGTGCAGCTCAGAGGGGGACGCGCCCGGGGTTCCATCCTCGGGACCGAGATCAATAAAGTCCGTGGAGGGGTGCGCCGGGCTCCCGTGGGAAAAGCGCATTTTAATTCCTTAGCGTTCTTGTTAGGATGTGCGCAGCTGGGAATCGATCACAGGACCTTTGCACATGCTACACAACCACGCTACCACGCAGCCACGCCAGTTAGTATAATGATATCATAATTATATACCATAATTATGTATATTATATATACAATTACACATTATTATAATTATAATAATTATATAATATTATATAATAAATAACGGTTATGTAATTATATAATAACATCACTAATATTAATATAATAACATCATTAATATTAATTATATTGATATGATTATTAACGATTAATTATACTAATATAATTGCTGGCTACTAGTTATATTAATGTATTGATATTAATTATATTGATATAATTATTAATGATTGACTACTGATATAATTATTAACTATTCATTATATTGATATAATTATTAATGGTTGATTATACTGAGATAATTGTTAACTATGAATTATATTAATATATTAATATTAATTATATTGATATAATTATTAATGACTAATCATACTGATATAATAACTATTAATCA
>PVJS01059370.1:0-11524 GCA_004027185.1 Glis glis | reverse complement strand
AAAAAAAACTAGTGAGACCCTGTTTCAAAATAATAAAATAAAATAAATAAAATAAAATAAATAAAATAAAATAAAATAAAATAGCTATAGCTCAGAGGTAGAATGCCCCTGGGTTCAATCTCCAGTACTGCAAAAAAAAAAAGAAGAAAAAAAATCTAATTAAAAATCTAGCTCCTCAATAGCTACAGGTGGCAAATGGCTACTTATTGGATGGCTACCATACCGAACAGTAGAGTTCTAGATTTTCTGGTAAACATCCTCCATACATAAAATGTTATAGAAAGGAACTGGGCGTGGTGGTGCCCGGCTCCCTGTAATCCCAGTACTTGGGAGGCTGAGATAGGAGGACTGCAGGTTTGCAGCCAGCCTCAGCAACTTACCAAGGCCCTCTGCAACTAGTAAGATCCTGTTCCTTTTTTTTTTTTTGATTGAACCCAGGGGCATTCTACCTCCGAGCTACACCCCCAGCCCTATTTTTTATTCTTTATTTTGAAACAGGGTCTCACTAAATTGCCGAGGGCCTCGCTAAGTAGCTGAGGCTGGCTGCGAACCTGCTATCCTCCTGTCTCAGCCTCCCAAGTACTGGGATTACAAGCGTGCACCACCACGCCCAGCTAAGATCCTGTTTCAAAATAAAAAAATAAAATAGGGCTGAGGGTATAGTTCAGAGGTAGAATACTCCTGGATTCAATCCTCAGTAACACACACACACACACACACACACACGATATTATGGTGAAAAGAAATTAGGCTTTATGGCAGCAAGGGTAAGGGTGTGGGGCTCTGATATCAGTCTGGTTGAGTTCCTATCCTGACTCTCCTAATTTCCTAGTTCTGTGACCTTGAACTCTCAGTTTCCTCATCTGTAAAATGGGGACAATCAAAATACCCATTCATAGGGCTGTGCTGCGGCTAGATGAAATCATCTAGGTACAGTGTTTAGAATGGTTTGGTGCAGACAAGTACTCTACAAATGTTAGGTACTATTACTACGGACTGTTTCGGAAGTAATAAGAAGCCATCCCAGAAGGCAGGAAATAAAACACCAAGCTCCTGTTTCCCACGACTTTACTCAAGCCCCTAGAAAACACTTCCTCCCAAGTTGTCCAAGTAAGCTCATATTCTTGGGAAATCAACAGTGGGTATGAGGACTCTGGTCCCCGCGTCTGTCTTTCTTTGGTAGCCTGGCACCTCTCCACGGCTCTAATCTCTCTGCAGCTGGGAACCAACAGGTTCACAGCCTCCTTGGTTTTCAGTCTCCCAGGCCCTGCTGGAGTCTCTGTATGTGGCGCTTCTTATCCCAGGTAAGATAAAAGCCGCCCAACCTCTGAAAATTGGCATTCCCACCGAAATGTGGATAGCGGCTTAGAAAGCTCTGAAAAAGTCCAACCTGAAACCTGACCACGGGCAGGGTTAAATCCCCAAACCCACCTTGGGCCAGATCCATTTCTAGCCCAACTTGGACTGAGATAGAACTGCCATGGGGCTGACTGAAAATTAAGTGCTTTGGGTGGGAGGGGGGAGTGGGTTGGTGACATGGAAACTACTACTCAAATTCGGCAGCTGCTCGGAAGGAAACTTCTACACTGGGTCTGGAAGGGCCCAGCAGCTTTCTCAGCTACTGAATTACTGACCATGGCCCTCGGGTCATTCTTGGAACAAATAAGGAAGGAATTTACTTTTTGCTTCTGAAATTGCAAGACTGATAAGATCAGGCTGAAGGGCCTCAAGGCACGGCTCACCAGCGCTGGTGAAGTCCTCGGCTTTCCTGTCTTCGGGTCCTTGTGGGTGATCTGGAGTTGGTCCAGGGGCAGAGCTGGCATTGTGCTGAGTGACCCTCCTGAAAGGAATATGGATGGGAAGAAGAGAGCAGACACACAGACTCCTGGGAGTGGGGCCTGCTCTGGGGCGGACCCCAGAGACTCAGGAGAAGCGTCCAAAACCCAGGCCTTAGCCTCCTTGGTGGGCCTCCAAGGCCAGGCTTCGGTACTGATCCAAAGTGACCTTTCTGCCTAAAGCATTAGTTCTCAACTGTTGGCAGAAAATGTATCCCAGTTGACTCCCACTCCCTTTAAGAAGTACTGGCTAAAAATACCTAGAGTTTATTTTATATTTATTTATTTTGTTTTTTTCTTTTGTTATTATTATTTACTTTATATTTATTTATTTATTTTGCAGTACTGGGGATTGAACCCAGGGGCATTATTCCTCTGAGCTACACCCCTAGTCCCATTTTTATTCTTTATTTTGAAATAGGGTCTCACTAAGTTGTGGAGGGCCTCACTGAGTAACTGAGGCTGGCTGTGACCTGTGATCCTCCTGTCTCAGCCTATTTTTTTTTTTTTTTTGCAGTACCAGGGATTGAACCCAGGGGCACTCTACCTCCAAGCTACACCCCCAGTCCTATTTTTTGTTCTTTATTTTGAAACAAGGTCTCACTAAGTTGCGGAGGGCCTCACTCCGGTCTCAGTCTCCCAAGTACTGGGATTACAAGCATGTGCCACCACGCCCGGCTCTCAGCCTATTTTTGATGCTAGGAATTGAACCCAAGACATCCTGCATGCTAGGCAAGCACTCTACCACTGAACTGTGCCCCCAGCCCCCTAATTATCTTTTGTTTTGGGAGTATTTTTGGTACTGGGTATTAGACCCAGGGACATTCTACATCTGAGTTACACCCCAAGCCCTTTTAAAATTTATTTGTTTTGGTAATAGGGATTGACCCCAAAAGCCTTCTACCTCTGAGCTATACCCCCAGCCTTATTTTTTATTATTAATTTTGAAACAGGGGCTCACTAAGTTGTGGAGGGCCTCACTAAGTAGCTGAGGCTGGCCACGAACCTGCAATCCTCCTGTCTCAGCCTCCCAAGTACTGGGATTACAAGAGTGGGCCAACCACGCCAGGCTGGTATTAAGATTTTACAACCTCTCTAGGCTTCCGGGAAAAAAGATGTGATGAACAGAAGGTTCCAGAGGAAGAGAACATTCATGAAATCCGCCAGCACAAGCTCCTTTGCCACAGAGACCTAAACTGGCCTCAAAGCCAGGGAGTTGGGGCTGAGGGTGGAGTTCAGTGGTTGAGTGTGTACTTAGTATATGTAAGGCCCTGCATTTAACCCTAAGCATAAAAAAACTTCAGGGAATGGCAGACCCCGGGTCTCCTGTCTTCCCCTCGGTGGTCCAATGTTCTTTTCACAATACCACTCCCCACAGGAGGGACACACATGTTGGTTAAATCATGGAATGGAAACAAATCAGGCCCCTCAACAGACATGCCATTAAAAGGCCAGCATGGAGCCGGGCGTGGTGGCGTGCTTATAATCCCAGTACTTGGGAGGCTGAGACCGGAGGATGCAGGTTCGCGACCAACCTCAGCTACCTAGTGAGGCCCTCCGCAACTTTGTGAGACCTGGTTTCAAAATAAAGGATAAAAAATAGGGCCGGGGGTCTAGCTCCGAGGTAGAACGCCCCTGGGTTTAATCCCCAGTACTGCGCAAAAAAAAAAAAAAAAAAAAAGGCCAGCATGGAGCCAGGCGTGGTGGCGCACACCTGCAATCCCAGTTCTTGGGAGGCTGAGACCAGAGGACCGCAGGTTCATGGCCAGCCTCAGCTACTTAGCGAGACCCTATTTTAATATTAAAAAAATATATAAAAATAAAAAAGCGCTGGAGGTGTAGCCCAGAGGTAGAATGCCCCTGGGTTCAATTCCCAGTACCCCCCTCCCAAAAAAAGGCCAGCATGGTCTCAGTTGACGACATGAAGACAGATCAAGGCTGGGAGGAGAAAATGGTCACCCCCCGATTCCTCACAGAGCCACTAAGGGGTGTGGCCAGACGTGCTTTACCAGGTGTCCTGCATCTCAGACGCCTGGCCAGGCCCTGGCGATATGAACATAGACTGCCAAGAACAGCCACATGCTGGCTAGATGCTGAATGCTCTTCCACGTGCCTTTCTTTCCCATGTTACCTTGCATGTATCAATGTTCACAGCAACTCCAAGGTTGGTTCTATTATTGTCCTCATTTTTTTTTATTGTCCTCATTTTGACAATGAAGAAACAAAGAAGATAAGAAACTTGCCCGAGGTCTCACGGTTAGCAGGCAGGGAAGCAGGCTGGCTCCTAACCGCTTGCTGTTCAATGTTATGCAGTGCCTAGTCAAACTTAGGGAAGGGGTAGGGACCAGGGAAGCAGCATTTCCAGAGAAAAGCCGAAGAGTCAGGAAAGGTGCAGCGCAGTAGCCTAGCATGTGCACTGCAAATAAACAAATACATGAACGAATCAGGAGAATAGTCCTGATCATAGAGATTTGCCAGGGAAAGAGGGTGCCCAAGGCAGAGAAAATAGAAGAGCAGAGGGAAGCAGCTAGAAGCAGCCAGGTAACAGGACTCTTACTACTGGTCTGTTTTGTTTGTTTGCTTTTGTTTATTTTAGGAGACAAGGTCTCACTGTGTTGCCCAGGCTGGCCCCAAAATCTTGGGCTCAAAGCAATTTTCCTGCCTTAGCCTCCTGAGAAGCTAGGACTATGGGCATGTGCCACTGTATGCAGATATGTCTTTTCTTTTTCTTTTTCTTTTTTTGTGTGTGTATGGTACTGGGCACTGAGCCCAGAGGCTTTCTACCTCCAAGCTACATCCCCAGTCTTTTTTATATTTTTATTTTGAAAGAGGGTCTTGCTAAGTGGCTGAGACTGGCCTTGAACCTGAAATACTGGGATTATTGGCATATGCCAACATGCCCGGCTTATGTATGTTACTTCTAATCAAGTCATTATCTTACTAGCATCTCCCAACAACCCAATTAAGGGTGATAAGGATTATTTTGCTCCAGAGAGTCCTGATTTGTGCAACGCAAATACATTGGTGGTCAAATTGAATCTGATGCCAGCTCTTTTACCTCAGCCCTCGGGGTTCTTGTGCTCAACATGATAACATATGTTTTTTTTTTCTAACCTCTGGTGATGGTGGGAGGGCAGTTAGAAACACTAGTGGAGCTGGCATGGTGGTGCTCCCCTATGATCCCAGGACTTGGGAGGCTGAGACAGGAGAGTACAGGTTCGAGGCCATCTTCAGCAACTTACCAAGACCCTGTTTCAAAACAAAAAATTAGCCAGGCATGGTGGCGCATGCTTGTAATCCCAGTACTTGGGAAGCTGAGACAGGAGAATCTAGGTACGTGGCCAGTCTCAGCTGCTTGGCCCTCTGCAGCTCGGAGGTAGAATGCCCCTGGGTTCAATCCCCAGTACTGCAAAATTAAAAAATAAATAAAGAGCCAGAGCTGGGAGTGGTGGCGCACGCTTGTAATCCCAGTACTTGGGAGGCTGAGACCGGAGGATCCGGGTTCGTGGCCAGCCTCAGCTACTTAGTGAGGTCCTCCGCAACTTAGTGAGACCCTGTTTAAAAATAAAGAATAAAAAATAGGGCTGGGGGTGTAGCTCGGAGGTAGAATGCCCCTGGGTTCAATCCCCAGTACCGCAAAAAAAAAAAAAAGAAAGAATAAAATAGGCTGGGGTTGTAGAGCAGAGGTAGAATGCCCCTGGGTTCCATCCTCAGTACCACACACACACAAAAAAAGGCTGGGAATGTAGCTCAGGGGTAGAGCCCTTGCCTAGCATGGGTGAAGCCCTGTGTTCAACCCCCAGTTAGAAAGAAAAAAAGAAAAGGAGGGAGAAACACTCGTGGGATGGACACCTGTGCAGAAATCTAAATGACTCGCAAGCCCAGTTCTTCCGGGCTCATCCTCCAGAGAGGGTAGTGGGAGTGTCAGGGATGGAGGCCGAGGGTAGGGAAAGAGTAGTAAGGAGGAGGTAGCTTTCCACCCTTCAAATTCTAGGCCCCAGAGTCCAGGCCTAGGCGGATAGAGACGACATCTGCTTTCAGAAGAAATTCATTTCTACAAGCCAATACCTGCCAAGGGTGGTTGGGGGAAAGCCTGGTGTGCTAGATGAAAAGAGCTCTACAGTCCTAGAGCCTGGATTCAAAGCCTGGCTGTATGTTTTCCTATACATGTTGAGACCTTGAGACACTTCCTTATCTTCTCTAACCCTAGATTTCCTTATCTATAATATTGGACTTGTAATAGGACATGATCTCTTAGGATTGCTGTGAGAAATAATCGATGCTAAGTGGTCAACATGATACCTGTCACATAATGAGCACCCCATAAAGTTTAGCTGTTGTTATCATTCAGGTCCCAACCATAGGCAGAGCACTTTGGGCTTCCTCATTTATTCAGCAAACACTGAGGCCATTCTGGTCCCGGACATGTAAATGGCCATCATTCAGTGTTAGAGCTATAACAAGAAATTGCCAAAACCGGAGCACAGAAGAAGGGGGAAGTCGCATAGCCGGTGACTTGTAACCTGGATGTTGAAGGATATGAGGCCAAGGTGGGCATTCCAAGCAAAGAACAAACATGGGCAAAAGCTCAGAGCCATAAAAACTGTGGCTTTGCCAGGCATGGTGGTACATGCCTGTAATCCAGTACTTGGGAGGCTGAGACAGGAGGATCACAGGTTTGAGGACAGCCTCAGCAAGTAGTGAGACTCTCAGCAACCTAGCGAGACCCTGTTTCAAAATAAAAATAAGCCGGGCGTGGTGGCGCACACTTGTAATCCTAGTACTTGGGAGGCGGAGACCGGAGGATCCGGGTTCGCGGCCAGCCTCAGCTACTTAGTGAGGCCCTCCGCAACTTCGTGAGACCTGGTTTCAAAATAAAGTATAAAAAAAATAGGGTCTGGGGTGTAGCTCGGAGGTAGAATGCCCCTGGGTTCCATCCCCGGTACCACACACACAAAAAAACAAAATAAAAATAAAATAGGGCTGGGCGTGTAGCTCGGAGTAGAATGTTCCTGGGTTCAATCTCCAATACCACAAAAAACAAAAACAAAACAACAACAACAAAAAAAACATGTGGCTTTGAATGAAAAGAGAGACATTTGGTGTTGCTGAAAACACAGGTCAAGGAAGGGATGATAGAAGTGAGGAGAGAAGAGATTGGATAGAGATGATAGGGACAGTTCAAGAGTCATAAATGTTATGCTAAAAAATTCTGGCTCTTATCTGAATGCAGTGAGGAGTCACTTAAGTAGGGAAGAAACATGATCAAAAAGATGATAATAACCTGGTAGCAGGAGTGACCTATGAACCACTGGAGAGCAAACACTAGTATATTATTCATCTCATCCACTCAGAGACTTTTCAGCACCTACTATGTGGCAGGTACCAAAGCCCAGAAAATATTAAAGTAGGCAAGTCACAGACCTGGTCTTGTCCTTCAAAGAGCTTACAGTCATTATGGGAATGACAGATACAAATTCAATAGCCATACAAACAAATAAAAATCAATACCATGAAGCCGGGTGTGGTGGCACAGGCTTGTAATCCCAGTACTTGGGAGGCTGAGATGGGAGGATCCAGGTTCGCGGCCAGCCTCAGCTACTTAGTGAGGCCCTCCGCAACTTAGTGAGACCCTGTTTCAAAATAAAGAATAAAAAATAGGGCTGGGGGTGTAGCCTGGAGGTAGAATGCCCCTGGGTTCAATCCCCAGTACCGCCAAAAAAAGAAAAATCAATATCATGATGTGTGCTATCTAGAGGAGACTCGGCCAGCATTTAACACAGAGAAATGACTTGAGGGAGGGAGGATGTCAAAGAACACTTGAGTTTTCATCTAAAGTATAGAGAGAAATTAACTAGGCAAAAGCCAGTGTGGTGACACACGCCTGTAATCCCAGTACTTGAGAGGCTGAGTCGAGAAGATCATATGTTTGAGGCCAGCCTCAGCAACTTAGTGAGACCCTGTTTCAAAATAAAAAATAATTTAAAAAAGCCGGGCACCTGTAAGTCCTATACTTGGGAGGTTGAGTTAAGAGGATCGCAGGCTCGAGGCCACCCTCATCAATTTGGCAAGACCCTGTTCAAAATAAAAAAAAATAGGGCTAGGGGTGTAGCTTGGAGGTAGAATGCTCTAGGTCCAAAAATTAAAATTAAAACAATAAAAAAGAAATTAATTTTGCAAAGACTAGACTTTAAGCTCCAAAAGGACAAGGGACAATGATCATGACTATATCTCTGCCCCTCAACTATGCCTGTGCCAGGCAGGACAGCAGAAGCCAAAAGTTAGGAAAGGGCTTTCTTGAGGAGTGGTGCCCAGTACAAGCACCAATTATAATATGGAATGAGAGCATCCCCAGAGCGACTGTTACCTGTTTCTCTGCTTTCGCTCTTCTAGTCTCAATGTAACATTACTTGCCTCAGAAACCTTTTCAGGTCGCTCATCTAAAGTATTCCAAGACAAGCGCGATGGCACACACCTATCATTCCAGTACTTGGCAGGCTGAGACAGGAGGATCGCAGGTGCCAGGCCAGCCTCCGCAACATAGCGATACTGTCACCAATCTAGTGAGACCCTGTTTCAAAACAAAAAATAAAAAGATCTGGGAGTAAAGTAGAACATCCCTAGGTTCAATCTCCAAAAAGCCAGGCGTGGTGGCGCACGCTTGTAATCCAGTATTTGGGAGGCTGAGACAGGAGGATCTGTGTTTGCGGCCAGCCTCAGAAACTTAGTGAGGCCCTCCGCAACTTAGTGAGACTCTATTTCAAAAGAAAGAATATAAATAGGGCTGGGGTGTAGTTCGGAGGTAGAATGCCCCATGGGTTCAATCCCCGGTACCGAAAAAAAAGTATTCCGTCTCCGGCTCCCGATTACTGTCCTATCTTTAATTACCTTGTGCATTTACTTGTCGTTAGCTGTCTCCTCCCACTAGACTGTAAGCTCCATGAGGCCAGAAGCCTTGTGTTGCTCTGTCTGTACCCCCAGTTACCTGGCACGTTGGAGGTGCTCAACAAATATTTACTGTACGAATGAATGAACCCCGAGGAAACCGAATCCCCAGACGCGAGGGGTAGGGACCATGGCTCGTCCAAGGTCACTCTGCGGCCAAGCCTCGAACCCGGGGCTTCTGCCTCTGGTTGCCCAGCCTTGAGGGGCGGCTCACAGCCCCTGGGGCAGGGTAAGCCTCGGCCCCGCCGTTGAGGCCGGGGCTGGGGCTGCCGAGGCCGTCCGAGGCACGGCCGTGGCTACTCCCGGGCCCCGGGCCCCGCATGAGGCAGGGCCGAGCCACGAACTCACCTCGGCGGCTCCACCACCCGCGCCGCGCCGCCGCCGCCGCCGCGGTTCACGGTGACAGCTCCCAGAGCGCCCGCACTTCCGGGGTCAAACGGCGATTCCGCAGGCGCCGACAGGAAGCCCCGGCCCGGCCCCGCCCCCGACCCAACAGTGGCTGGCGTGCCCCTCGGCCACGCCCCCATGCCCTAGACTCCGCCCCCACGAGGAGTGCGCTTGGCGGCACGCCCCTTCCTCCTTTCAGGGCGGCTGAGAGTAGGTTGTGTGATTTCTCTTCTTACAAAATCTACGTGTAGTAGCTGGGATCCTCTCAGAATCCCCACTTCCACCTCCTCAGTCATCGTTCTACACATTTAATGCAGAAAAGAAGTTTTAAGAAAGCTGGGCGTGTTGGCACATGCCTGTAATCCCAGTATTTGGGAGGCTGAAACAGGAGGAACACAGGTTTAAAGCCAGCCTCAGCAATTTAGTGAGACTCTCAGCATCCTAGTGAAACCCCATTTCAAAATAAAAAATGAAAAGGGCTGGGAGTGTAGCTAGGAGGTAGAACACCCTTGAGTTTAATTCCCAATACCACACACACACAAAAGTTTTAGTAAGTGGAAAGCGTAAACATGATGTTGAGTGAAAAAGGCAAAGCAGTACTGATTGCTATTTCATTTATATAAAGTTGTGGACATCGAAAGTTGTGGAACAGCAATGTGTGCATGTATGATGTTGATACCCTGACATATATCAAAATGTATAATTACAATGCACCAATAAATGAACATAAAAAAAAGTTGTGGAACAGGTGAAACTAGTAAGTGGTGATGGGGATGTGATGGTGGGCATGTCTCAGGCATGGATGGAGAGGGGCACCAATGGAGAGGGCCCACAAGTGAGGTGCTGAGGCTCTGTCTTCATCTTGATGGAGATTACACAGATGGGTTCACTTTGAAAAATTCCTCATATTGTACAGTTAACATTGTGCTCTCAGCCGGGTGTGGTGGCGCACACTTGTAATCCCAGTACTTGGGAGGCCGAGACAAGAGGATCACAGGTTCGCGGCCAGCCTCAGCTACTTAGTGAGGCCCTTCGCAACTTAGTGAGACCCTGTTTCAAAATAAAGAATAAAAAATAGGGCTGGGGATATAGCTTGGAGGTAGCATGCCCCTGGGTTCAATCCCCAGTAGCGCAAAAAAAAAAAAAAAAACAGATTTGTGCTCTCTGGGGGAGGCTGAGACAGGCTGGGGGTGTAGTAGCCTGGAGGTAGCATGCCCCTGGGTTCCATACCCAGTACCACCACAACAAAAAAAGATTTGTGCACTTTTCTGTAGGTATGCAATACAGAATAGTTTTTGGTTCTGTTTGGGCTTAAATTAGAAATCCAGAGTGTAGCTGGGCGTGGTGGCGCACGCTTGTAATCCCAGTACTTGGGAGACTGAGACAGGAGGATCCAGGTTCACAGCCAGCCTCAGCTACTTAGGCCTCCGCAACTTAGTGAGACCCTGTTTCAAAATAAAGAATAAAAAAATAGGGCTGGGGGTGTAGCCCAGAGGTAGAATGCCCCTGGATTCAATCCCCAGTACTGCAAAAAAAAAAAAAAAAAAAAAAAAAAAAAGAAAAGAAAAGAAAAAGAAAAAAAGAAATCCAGAGTGTAGCTTTTTATTTTATTTTATTTCTTTGGTACAGGGGATTAAACCCAGGGGCAATCTACACCCCCCACCCTTTTTATTTTTTGTTTTGAAATAATAGGGTCTCGCTAGGTTGCTGAGAGTCTTGCTAAGTTGCTGAGGCTGGCCTGAGTGTACCTATCTTAAGAGCAGGATGTAATTTTTCCCGAGAACATCTGAGGTGCTGTATGTAGGACCAGTGATTCCCAAGCCTGGCTGTGGATCAGCATCATCACAGAAAGCTAGGTAAGAGCTGGGTGTGGTGGCGCGTGTCTGTAATTCTAGTACTTGGGAGGCTGAGACAGAAGGATCGCTGGTTCGAGGACAGCCTCAGCAAGTAGTGAGATTCTCATCAGCCTAGCAAGACCTTGTTTCAAAATAAAATAAAAATAGGGCTGGGGGTGTAGTTCAGAGGTAGGAATGCCCCAGGTCTCAATCCCCAGTACCACAAAAAAAAAAAAAAGCCGGGCGTGGTGGCGCACACTTGTAATCCCAGTACTTTGGGAGGCAGAGACTGGAGGATCCGGGTTCGCGGCCAGCCTCAGAGCTCTCTGTCTCTCTCTCTGTCTCTCTCTCTCTCTCCCTGTCTCTCTCCCTCCCTCCCTCTCTCTCTCTCTCTCTCTCTACCTAGTGAGGCCCTCCGCAACTTCGTGAGACCCGGTTTCAAAATAAAGTATAAAAAAATAGGGCCAGGAGTGTAGCGCAGAGGTAGAACACCCCTGGGTTCAATCCCTGGTACAGCAAAAA
>PVJS01059369.1:0-11538 GCA_004027185.1 Glis glis | reverse complement strand
AAAAAAAAAAAAAAATAAGTTGGAGGTACAGAAAATCTAGTAGTGTAGTTCTAGTTCAAACCTGAAGGCCTGAGAACCAGTTAAGCTGATAATGTACATCATAGTCTAAGCGCCTGAGAAACAATATTGCCAAGATCTGAGGGCAGGTGAAGAAGGATGCCTCAGCTCAAGTAGAGATAGCATATTTGCCTTACTTCCACCTGTTTGTTCTATCCAGGATCTTTTTTGTGTGTATGTGACTGAACCCAGGGGCGTTCTACCACAGAGCTACCCACCTAGCCCTTTTATTTTTTTTTTATTGTGAACAGGGCCTCACAAAGTTGCTGAGGCTGGCCCCAAACCTGCAATTCTCCTGTCTCAGCCTCCCAAGTACTGAGATTCCAAGTGTGCACCATTGCATCTGGCTCCAGGCTGGATACTGGATGATGGCCACTCATGTTGGTGAGGGTAATCTTCTTTACTCAGTCTACTGATCCAAATGCTAATCTTTTTGGAAACATCTTTACAGCACACCTAAAAGTAATGTTTTACCAGCTATCTATGTATCCTTTTTTTCTCTTTCTTTTTTTATGTTTTTATTGGTGCATTGTAGTCTCACATCACAACGAATATCAGTTTGGTGTTAACATACATGCACACAGCTCTTGGTGTCCCTCCCCCCTACCTCCCCCCCGCCTCCTCCCCCCACATGTAGCACTGAGAATGATGTTGGTATAATCTCATATATACACATTGTTTATGACAGTAATTCCATAGGCTATCTATGTATCCTTTAGCCCAGTCAAGTTGATACATAAAATTAATCATGTCTTAAATCAATGACTTCATTTTCCATAATAAGAAACTAGAAAAGGATGAACAAATTAAACCCAAAGTATAAGAATGGAAATAATAAAGATCAGAACAGAAATCAAGGAGCTAGAAAAGAAACACACAGTACAAAATAAATAAAACCAAAAGCTGGTTCTTAGAGAAGATTAATAGAAATGATAAATCTCTACCCAGACTAATCAGGACAAAAAGAAGGCACAAATTACCAACATGAAGAATAACAGGGTGAATAACTACATATTCTACAGATATTATAAGGATAATAAGAGAATGTTGGGAACAACTCTTTGCCAGTAAATTTGACAACTTAAATGAAATAGACAAATGTCTTGAAAGACACCAAATACAACAATGCACTCAGGAAGAAATAGGTACTACAAATAACTGTCTATTCAAGAAAATGAATTTGTAGTTAAAGTTATCTATAAAGATAACTTCAAGAACAGATAACTTCACTGGTGAATTATACAAAACTTTTAAAGAAATAATACCAATTCTATAGAAACCTTTCCAGAAAGTTGAAAAGAAGAGAATCTTTCCTTTTTCATTCATTACTCTGATAATAAAAGCAGAAAAAGATGTTATGAGACAAGTATAGACCAATATCCTTTATAAACATGCATGCAAAAATTTCAGCAAATCCAATCTAACAATATTTTTAAAGTGGAATTTATCCATGATTAAGTGGAGTTTATTCCAGCAACACGTTTGGCTTAACATTTGAAAATAAAGCAATGTAATTGGCTGCTTTATAAACAAATAGATGAAAAAACCATATGATTATCTCCATTCAGAAAAAGCATTTGATAAAATCTAGCATTGATTTCTAAGAAAAACTCTCAGCAAACTAGGAATAGAAAGAAACTTTCTCAACTTGAAGAAGGATATTATGGAGCTGGGCACGGTGGTGTAGGCCTTTATCCTCTGTACTTGGGAGGCTGAGACAGGAAGATTGCAGGTTTGAGGCCAGTCTCAGCAACTTAGACCCTGTCTCAAAATAAATAAAAAGGGGCTGGGGGTATAGCTCAGAGGTAGAATGCCCTTGGGTTCACTCTTCAGTGCCCTCCCGTGAGGGGGAAGGAGGGAGAGAGAGAGAGTGAGAGAGAGAGAGATTATGGAAAATCTATAGTTAACATAGCACTTAATAATCAACTACTGAATTCTTTTCTGCTAAGATTAGAAGCTAGAAGAGGATGTCTGCTCATATTCAACATTCCACTGGAAAATCTTGCCAGTTCAATAATGCAAGAAAATGAAATTAAAGGCATCTAGATAAGAAAGGAAGAAGTAAAACCATCTGATACATACAATTCTGAATCTCAAAACAATTTTGCTGCAAGAAAGAAGCCAGCAAAAACAAAGAGTACATATTGTGTTATTTCATTTTTAAAGTCTGGAAAATGTAAACTGCACATTAACAGAGAGAAGATTAGTGGTTGCCTGGGAATTAGGGAGAGGGCTGAGAATGGAGGGAGAGATTATAAAGGAGCAGGAGGAAATGGTAGGGAATGATGGAAATTTTGATGATGGTGATAGTTTCATGGGGGTATGTATAAGTCAAAACTTAGTAAATTGTACACTTTTTGTACATTGTTATTGTATGTCAGTTTTACCTCCATAATTCCATAAAAAGAAGAGATCTTTGAACAAATGAATCATGAAGTCCTTTCCAGCTCTGATTCTATGATTCTTATTAGAGGGAATTATTCTGAAACCTTGTACCAAAATAGGGCTTTGTCCTAGGATGCACAAATCATTGAGATGAAACTGGGGATTTTGCCTGGATTATGCAGAGGCATGCCTCTGTCTACTTCCCTGAGGCTGTGTAGACAGAGCCTCAAAAGGCCAGTGGGACAGAGCAGGGAAGCACAACATTGAGCTAGTGGGAGGAGGAAACTGGGGAAATGACAGCCTAATGAATGCTGCTCTTTCCAATTTCTTTAAGTGTATGATTCATAGGATTGGCTCGCTGTGGAAATTCCAGACCAGTGAGGCATCTGAGAGCTGTGAATGCATAGGCATCCCAGGGGAGAAAACAATGGAAGACAAGATGGAAGTGAGAAATGGCCTTTTTAGGTCTCTTGACCCAAATGCAAGGAGCTCAGAGGATATGGAGGAAGAGGTGGAAATGCCCATTCCCTGCAGGAAAGGAGATTATGATTTGATGGGGTCTGGGGAAATCAAATGTAAGAAACTTAAGACCTGGAATGTCAAGCCTCCAGGGATGCCTTATAGATGGACGTGCAGAGGAGCAAGAGGAAGGAAGAGATAGCCTCCCTGCCTGTCAAATGTGAAAGCCAAGAAAGCATGGAAGTAGAAGAATGCAAAAGCAAGAGGCACGCTTCAAAGTCATTTGTCAGCTGGGCAGTGCCTTAAGCCAGTACCACGGCTGATGGATCACTTCACAGGAAGCACTGTGGAGATGGGCCTGGCCCAGCAGGCCTACACCGGGGATCAGGTACTTTAAAGGAAGACAACGAAAACCCCAAATACCTGAGATGACTCCGGGCAATATTTACACCTGAGGAGATTGGCATTTTTTCTCGATCCCAGAAGGTGATAAGTTACGAGCTTCAAGCCCGAAGCAGGAGAATTGAGTGTTCTTGTAATTGTATCCCACATAGTAGAGACAAAGAAACTCTTCTTATGCAGAGGAATGTAGACCTTAAGTATCCTTTCCCACCTCCACCTGTTTCTCTGCTGCCCCTAAGCCTTGTGCAGTGCACCCCACCCCCCTAAAAAGCCTTGTTACACTGGTCAGTATCACAGTGATTCCTTAACTCAGTAAGGCATCTGATGGTTTACAAAGCCCCTTCCCCTCCATTATCTTGTTTTGATTTTCACTGAAGCCTGTGTTTTCTCATGTTTTAGAAGAACATGAGGTACCAGAACACAGATGTTCAGACTCATTTATATATTTATTCAGATAATGATTGAACACTTACTATGGATCAGACATTGGCTAGATAGTGAGGACAGTCATAAAACCAGACAGCCACCGCCCTTGCCCTCTGGAACTCTAGTTGAGGATAGGGGATCCAGACACAAACTGAATTATGAATTATGAGAGAAACCATGACAGGGGAGTTTCGGCTGTAAGGGGATCAGGGAAAGCATCTCTTGAGGAGTTATTGGACCTTAGAGATGAGCCGCTGGGTGCTGGGACTAGCCAGGCAAAGATGGGGTGGGACAGAGAGTTCTCCAGCAGAAGGGAAGAGTATCGGGAAGCCATTGTGACAGGTGGGAGAGGGCATTGTAGACAGAAGGAGCAAGGAATGTGAGAGGCAAGAGGAAGCTGGGGAGATGGGCAGGGCTAGATTATGCAGTGTCTTTCAGACCATGACTAAGAGTTTGGTCTTAATCCTAAGAACCATGGGGAGCCACAAAAGGTTTACAAGTCAAGTGGGACAGGCATGGCCATTTGGTTACTATGAAATGACTGGACTTGAGTGAGGATGGGGCAGCAGAAACATAGAGAAGTGTAGATCTGAGAAATACGTGGAGGTAAAATCATCAGAAAGTTCATGCTTTTCTGATTCCAGCATGCCAGGGATATGAATGGAGATAGTGGGAAATAGTGAGTTGAATGGTGGCCCACCAAAAGGTATGTCCATGTCCTATCCCCTGGAACCTGTGAATGTGACACACTTATTTGAAAATGGTCTTTACAGATGTAACTAAGTTGAGAAACAAGATGACCCGGGATTATCCAGGTGGGCCCCCAAATCCAATGATGAGTGTCTTTGTAAGAATGAGGCAGAGTGGGTGTGGTGGCACATGCCTATAATCCCAGTACTGGGGAGGCTGGGACAGGAGGATTGCAGGTTTGAGGCCAGCCTCAGGAATTTAGCAAGGCTCTCAGCAACTTAGTGAGACCCTGTTTCAAAGTAAAAAATAAAATAGGGCTGGGGGTGTAGCTCAGAGGTAGAACACCTCTGGGTTCCATCCCCAGTACCAAAAAAAAAGAGAGAGTGAGGCAGAGGGCTGAGGCTGGGGCTCAGTGGTAGGGCGCTTGCTTAGCATGTGCGGGGCCCTGGGTTCCATCCCCAGCAACACACACACACACACACACACACACACACACACACTGAGGCAGAAGGAGATCATACAGACAGGAGGGGAGGGGCCATGTAAAGCTTGGGACGGAGCTTGGAGTGATGCAGCCATAAGCCCTGGAGTCACCAGAAGCTAAAATAGGCAAGGAAGGGATCCTTCTCTAGACCTCCCCTCTCCCTTTATTTCTCTTCTTTTCTTTCTTCTTTCGTCTTTCTGTCTTTTTGACAAATAATAATGGTGTGTATTTATGGGATAAAAGACAATGTTTTGATTTGTGTATATATTATAGGAAGAGTCAATCAAGCTAATTAATATATCCATCACCTCACCAACTTGTAAATTTCTTACCTCAGAGCTCTGTGTATGTGTGTGTGTGTGTGTGTGTGTGTGTGTGTGTGTGTGTGTGTGTGTTACTGGGGATTGAACCCAGGGGCATTCTACCTCCAAGTTACACCTACAGGCCTTTTTAATATAATTTAATTTTTTTGTTTTTGTTTCAAAATGGTCTCACTAGGTTGCTGAGAGTCTTTCTAAATTGCTGAGGCTTTCCTTGAACCTGTGATCCTCCTGTCTCAGCCTCTCAAGTACTGGGATTACAGGAGTGCGGCACCAAGCCTGGTTTACCTTAGAGCTTTCTTGATTTCAAATTTCTGGCCTCCAGAAGCAAGTAAGAATAAATTTCTGTTGTTCTAAGCCACCAAGTTTGTGGTAATTTGTGACAGTGGCCCTGGGAGACTAATATGTGGGGTTTTACTATAAAATAACTACTTTTCCTTTTCTTTACTACCCAAAGTGTTACCTTGCTAATTTTAGTAAAATATTTGACTTTGTCTTTATGTGTATGGAAAATGTATGAAGGATTAAAAAGTGAGAACTAAAAAAGATCTCAGATTATGACAAGAATTAGGAGCCAGGCAGTGGTTGATGCCAACCTCTGATGACTTTATGGGTATAAACTTGAATTTGGGATGGAGCAAAGTTGACCTTATCATCTCTTTATCTTTGACCTCATTATTCCAGACCCAGGCCCCAACAGTCTTTGCCTGGCTCAACACATAGTTTCCAGATTCGTGATCATATCATACCCTACCTGATAATACTAGCCAGCAAAGAAAGAGGAAGAGAATTTTGATGGCCTGCTGGACCTTGCAGATAAATGTACTTGTCTGGGTGTGGCCATCCTAGCACAGGGACCTTGCTGCCTGAGGAAAGAGTTCACATGCCTCCCCTGGGTACCAGAGTATTTATAAACCCTAAGGGAGAGGAAGGATGGAGGCTCCTGGGAGACGTCATAGAGGATGTGCAGAGGAAATGAAACTGCTCTGAAAGACAAACAGTAGGAAAGGGATCTGTGTGGCTCTGGGAGAGGCCAACAGATCAGAAGGAATCAGGCAGGATGCAGGGAGAAAGGGGCACCTCAGTGGACTGGGCTGCCCCTGTCACAACAGGGGCAGAGGAGTGGCCCTTCACCATTTTGGAGGCTCCATCTCAGGACCAATCCAACCAGTGAATAGCGAACCCCTCAAGGATATTTGAAGAATGACTGATTATCTGAATTTCACTGACATAAAACGATTGTTAGTCAAGTGAGGTGTGTCTGTGGGAACCTCTAATAGCTCCTAAATATATAAGACAAGTCAAGAAAGAACATAGATTGCAAGGAAGCTGGAAGAAACACATACTGTAAGTGGAATGAGCATTTTCAGGGTGCTTGGAGCCTATTTTGAAGTGGCTGAGAAGACACTCCGTGGGAGGCATTAGAACACAGTGGGACTGAGATACAGTATTATATGCCAGGGATGTGAATAGAGAGGTAAGGAAGTTACACTGTAAATGGTTACTTCTCTAGTTCTTTCAAAAGGGACACCTTATGATGGTTAGTATTTGACTCTGTGTGCTTGAGAGAAGAGCAAGCATGAAGGACTGTGGCCAGGGTTGGGACTCAGCTGGCAATGAGGATTAGGAGGCCTGGGACACCAATGCAAGAGGAGAATCATATAGCTAGTATGTATGAAGAAGAAACCCTGGCAAAATCCAACAAATCCCAACAATGAGGCTATTTCCTCCAAATGGTCAGGAGGGTCTTTTGACTGAGGAAGTAAAGCTTCAGGCCAGGTTCCACAAAACTAACAACATGTCCTCTGATTAAAATGGTCTCAAACCCCAAATGGGAAAGTTAATCTATGAATTGGCTTAAGCATCTACCACCCTATGGCCAGCATTGTGATAGCAACTTTGGTGGATATAGAGTTAGAAAGCTCAACTGTAGTCAATAGAATCAGAAAGATAAATACTGGTTAATGAGACAGTGAAAATTTATGTTCTGTGCTTGTGCTTAACCAAGCAAAGAGAATTTGTCATGGAGCTGGTGATCAAGGCATCAACTAGTCGCTGACCTCTTATGCTCCACCTCCCCACAAGTTTCTGTTAAGAAGCTCCAGAGACAGGGGAAGCTTTGAGGCTCTTCTTAAATACTTTTTAAGCTGGCTACAGTAGCCTCAGTTGACTCATCTATAAAATGGAGGTGATAAAGAACAGGGCTGGACACATAGCACATGTACAGTAAATTTTAGCTATCCTCATCACTGTTGTTCTCACCATCCTCACCATCTGTGGAGACAGGCAGAGAGGAATGGGCTACAATAGGATTGCACTCTGTGGTTTCAGCCGCTGGACCTGCAGGTTGAAAGTTGGGTTGGAAATTGCAAGAGATGCCATTCCTCAACTGATTTTTTAAATTGTTGCATATTAATTATACAGAATAGTGGGTTCCATTGTGGCATATT
Organism: Glis glis; assembly: GCA_004027185.1. NCBI lineage: Eukaryota > Metazoa > Chordata > Mammalia > Rodentia > Gliridae > Glis > Glis glis. The sequence goes on along the minus strand of PVJS01059369.1, from coordinate 3,865 downwards.
TGTACATGCTCTAACAATTTGATCAATTCACTCCCCAATACCTCCATTTACCCTCCTCTCCCCCACCCCCTTCCTGTACACGAGCAGGCTCCACTCTATATTCATAATGACCCCTTTTCCCCCTCTAGTTTCCACATGTGAGAGAAAACATATGATACTTGTCTTTCTGAGTCTGACTTATTTCACTTAACATAATGCCCTCCAGTTCCATCCATTTTCCTGCAAATGACATAATTTAGTTCTTCTTTGTGGCTGAACAATGCTTCATTGTATATATACACCACATTTTTTATCCATTCCTCTATTGATGGATACCTAGGCTAATTGCATAACTTGGCTATTGTGAATTGTGCCACCATAAACACGAGTATGCATGTATCTCTAAAGTATGCTGACTTTAATTCTTTCAGACAAATACCATGGAGTAGTATAACTTGATTATATGATGGTTCTATTTTTAGTTTTTTTTTTTTTTAGTAAATTCCATACTGGTTTCCACAGTGGCTGTACTAATTTACAATCCCATCAATAGTGTATAAGAGTTCCTTTCCCCTTGCATCCTCACCAACATTTATTGTTATTTGGATTCTTTTCTTTTTTCTCTTTGCAGTACTCGGATCAAACCCAGGAGTGCTCTACCACTGAGCTACATCCTCAGCCCTTTTATACTTTATTTTTTTGAGACAGGGTCCTGTTAAGTTGCCCAGGCTGGCCTCGAACGTGTAATCCTCCTGCCTCAGCCTTGCAAGTAGCTGGGATTACAGGTATGCACCACTGTGACTGACTCGTTATTAGTTTTCTTGATGATTGTCATTCTGACTGGGATGAGATGGAATCTCAGCATAGTTTCAATTTGCATTCCCCTAATGGCTAAAAGATGATGGACATTTTTTCCATATACTTGTTAGCCATTTGTACTTCTTTTGAGAAGTTTCTGTTCAGTTCATTTGTCCATTTATTAAATTGATTATTTTGGAGGGGGTTGAGGTTTTTTTTAGTTCCACATATATTCTGCCTTAGTTAATTTTTTTGGATGGTACTAGGGATTGAACCCATGGGCGTTCTATCACTGAGCTACATCCCCAACCTATTTTATTTCTTATTTTGAACCGGGTCTCACTTAGTTGCCCAGGATGGCCTGTGATCTTCCTGTTTCAGCCTCCCAAGTACTGGGATTACAGGTGTGCACTACCACACCCAGCTTGCCTTCATTGATTTGAAACAAGGTGTGTTCTTTGTAGAGAAGGCAAATTAAAGTCACTGAAGTGTCTCCTTGCTTGAAACTGTGGAGCTTGATTTTGTCTTGGGGTATCACATGGTCTTCCAAAGGTCCTGTTAGAATGAATGTTATACCTGGGAGGCATAACCTCAAGCTGTTATCATGTATTAATTCCCTCAACCAGATTAGGCCCAACAGATATTAATGCTTTTGGGGAATAAGAAAGTGAACAGTTTTTGTTGTTTTTTTTAAGTGAGAAGTTTTCATGGTTACTAATAAGATAGATGTGGATGGAGCAGGGCAAAGATAGAGTCCTTTCTTCCTGATCAGTCAGTTTTCAGAGGCCAGAGGACAGATCCAAAGGTGGGGGGAAGGGCAGGTCAAGCAAAGGGGAAAATATCGAATGAGCAACTACTGTGGATGAGGACTGTGCTAAGTACTTTTCATTTAATCACCAATCATAATGTCCCAGTCTGTTCCTACTGCTATAAAAAATATCTGAGAATAGGTAATTTATAAATGGCAGATACTATTGCTCACAGTTCTGGAGGCTGGGAAGTCCAAGATCAAAGTAGTGGCAGGTATGGTGTCTGGTGAGAGAGCTTCCAAGCCTTCTTCTCTGATTCCAAGATGGCACAGTGAATGTTGTTTCCCTTGGAGGTGATGAACACTGTGTCCTCACATGGTGGAAGGGACAGAAGGGCAAAAAGGACACTAGGATGCTCCCTACAAACTTCTCTTATATGAGCACTAACCCATTTGTGAGGGTGCAGCCCTCATGACTTAATCACCTTCTAAAAGGATCCTCCTGTTAATACCATCACCTTAAGGTTTAGTTCCAACATATGAATTTTGGAGGTAGGCACCATTATTATGTTCATTTAACAGATGAAGAAACTAAGTCTCAGAGAGGCTAAGTAATCTTCCCAAGGTCACACAGCTAATGAATGGGGTTGTCAGGATTTGAAATCAGTTATAAAAATTGGAGTTCTTTTTAATCCACCACACTGCTCACATCAATCCACTGTACAGGGAGGTGGGATAATCAACTAGCCTCAATCACTGGTGGTGATGACAAAGGACACTATGCAGAACTGGATAGCTTGTGATAGTGCTGATGAGGGGTACAAATCACAAGCAGATTTCCCATAGGCCAGTTATCTCATCTCTGTCCCCAACAATACACTGAGTCCTACTCCTGCCCCCAGGATTGTTCCTTACCCTGCCTGGAAAATGAGTCTTGCCTCTGACCATAGATAGGCTTGAGCTTCAAGTATAATAATGCATCTCACAGCAACTTGCTGCCTTAGGGCAGGAGAGTGTGTATGGTTTCATGGACCTCTTCCCCACCTCCAGAGATATACCTTAAAACATTTAATCTGTGGCTATTAATTCAAGAGTAGCATCTTTCTGAACAAAAGACAGTGCAGAAGCCGGGCGTTGTGGCGCACGCTTGTAATCCCAGTACTTGGGAGGCTGAGACAGGAGGATTGCAGTTTTGTGACCAGCCTCAGCTACTTGGTGATGCCCTCTTCAACTTACTGAGACCCTGTTTCAAAATAAAGAATAAAAAAAATAGGGCTGGGGGTATAGCTCGGAGGTAGAATGCCCCTGGGCTCAATCCCCAGTACTGCAAAAAAAAAAAAAAAAAAAAAAAGAAAAGACAGTGCAGAGTTCTGCTAGCAGTAATTTATTTATTTGACAAGCAGTTAAGAGGCTCCAACTCTCTGCCAGGCACTGTGCTGGGTGCTGTCATTCCAGTGACCTTAAAGTCTGGTAGGTGGAGAAAGATAAGAAATCTGGTTGTCCATATGATATGAAGATAGATGGGCGTCTACAAGGGGATTGGAGTGAGTAGTCAGAGTTGCCTTCCTTGACTTATGGGCCTTGATTTCAGAATGGATATGGTGGTGGTCCACCCTCTCTGTAGAAGAACAGCAGGCCCACATGAAGACACAAAAGTGTTCTCAATGTCCTCGAGAGTAACTGCCAATGAAAGGTACAGCCACAGATGTCACAAAGAAGGCAAAGTCATTGTGGGCAAGAGTTTTCTGAGAAAGGAGGAAGATAAGATCTTGGATTTGGGACTAGAAAAATGGATGCAGTTTGGTTAAGTGGAGAGAAGGCTTCAAATTTTTTCAAAATTTTTTGTGGTACTGGGGAATTGAACCCAGGGGTGCTCTACCTCTCAGCTATACCCACAGCCCTTTTTATTTTGAAACAGGGTCTCGCTAAGTTGCTGAGACTGGCCTGGAGCCTGAAATGTATGAGCCTCCCAAGTGCTGGGATTACAGGCATGCACCATCATGCCCAGCTGAGAAGGCTTCAATTTTATTTATTTATTTATTTATTTATTTATTTATTTATTTATTGTACTGTGGATGGGACCCAGGGGCATTCTACCTCTGAGCTACACCCCCAGCCCTATTTTTTATTCTTTATTTTGTAACAGGGTCTCACTAAGTTGCAGAGGGCCTCACTAAATAGCTGAGGCTGGCCACGAACCCGGATTCTCCTGTCTCAGCCTACTGAGTACTGGGATTACAAGTGTGCGCCACCACGCCCGGCTCAGAAGGCTTCAATTTTAAAATGATTTTCTTAAGTGTTCAGCGCTTTAAATTTTGCCTTAAACAAATACCTTCATTT
>PVJS01059368.1:0-11538 GCA_004027185.1 Glis glis | reverse complement strand
GCTCTTCCGATCTGACCAGCTACTGGTTCCTCTGACCCTCCACGTGCAGTCAGAACCTGGGACTACATTGCTGCAAACTGTAAGCCATCTGATAAATCCCTTTTTTTAAAAATATACTCATTCTGTGTATTCTGTTAATATAGAGAACCCTGTCCAATACAGTCAGGGTATCAGAAGCATGCATGCACACATTGCTCATTTAGCCATCCCTCAAATCCCACCAAATTTAACAGGCACCTTTACCAGTACCTCTGGTATAATGTTGTGCCTAGTCCAGGAGAAAGTTTTTCCCACTGCTGACTTTTTCTGAAGTCCCATCTGGGTGGCCATAGATTATCATGGGGAGACATGCTAATTCTGTGGGTCCTTGGCCTCCTTGATGAATAAGAATTTCAACACGTGACATCAGAAAAAGGCAAAGGTTTAATTAATTTAAGAAAGGTGGGGATACAGGTTGGGGGCCATCTCCAGAAAGGGAGAGCGAGTCTCTCTGCATGCGTCCATCCATCCAAGCAAGCAAGAGACTATTTTTTATTTTTTTGAAACAGGGTCTCACTAAATTGCTGAGGCTGGCCTCGAACTTGTAATATTCCTGTCTCAGTCTCCCAAGTACTGGGATTGTAACAGTGGCCTGCTTCCAATCTTGGCAGCTAACAGATGGCCTATTTCAAAGCTAACATTTTTCCTCCCCTCTTTTCCTCCTGCCTCTCTCGTTCTCCCCTTGTTAACAAGTATTGGGCTTGCTCCGGCAGATGCTACTTGGTCCATAGTCTCGCCATGGAGGGTGCTGCTTTAGGCAGCACCTGATTAACTATTCCATGGTTCCTACCATGGAAGGTCACTGCCCAGACAGCTTCCTAAATTCTGTGGTTCCAGCCACGGAATGTAGCTGCACCAGGCAGCTTCCTGATCAATAGTCTTCTTGCACAAAACAACACAAAGTCTGATATAGTAATTTGCAAAATAATTACATTTAATAATTGGGAGATGAGGGAGGAGATAGAGATGACAAATTCTCCTGTCCATCTGTAGCCAGCACCTTGCTTTTATACACGTTAGACAAAACATCATAAAGGTTAATCAAACACAGAAATCAACAATTATCATGAGTTACAGTAAAGAAGGTCAGTGAGGCAGGCATGTGACAAGCTTAGGGGAAGGAGGGATTAACCATTACTGGGAGGAGACGACATCAAAGTCTGCACCTTGAAGATTACACCAGGTCCCTTGGAATGTCCTCTTGTGGTGTATTCAAACTGAGCTGGTCCAAGATGATAATCTCAGTGTGCGTTCTAAGACAGGCCTTAGCCCTCGACAAACAAGTAACAGGCTCTTATCAGTTTACTGACCAAAGGAGTGAAGACTAGACACCTGGCTTCTGTGAATCTCAGAAAGAACTAGCTCACTAGCTCAAGGATGACTTAAACATGAATTGTGTCTCTTCTAACAAGCCCAAATGACCCTGAAGAGCTTACTTTTTTTAAAAAAATTTATTTTATTAATGCATTGCAATCATACATTTTGAAGGATTTCAGGGTAGTTGCACTCATCAGTCAATTCAGTCCTCCCCCAATTCCCACCCCTTCTGCCTCCCCCATCCCTCCTTTCTGTTTATCGCATAGTAGTTGACTTTGATATCTTTGTGTATGTCCATCCTGTGCACCAGTTTATTTCCCTCTCCTTCCCTCCTGTCTCCCCCACTTAGTTCACATTTTTCGCTCAACTGAGGTTTTCTCTCTTTGTCTAGGGTCCCTCCTGTGTGGGATTGTGGCTCATCCTCCCATGACCTCAGTACTGGGGTACTCTGGGGCGGGTCTGGGAGCTTGCCTGCCCCATGTCCCCAGCACTGGGGGGTCTCCGGGGGCAGGGCCGATGGCTCACTCACCCCATGTCCCAGTGCTGGGGGTCTCTGGGGGCGGGGCCGGGGGCTGACCTGCTTGTGTTCTCAGTGCTGCACCACTGGGGTGGGTGCATGTCTTATGTACCTATGTCCTCAGTTCTGGGGTGTTCCAGGACAGTGTTGGGCTGCTTATGGGGGGCCGTGCCTCACCGGCTTGTGTTCTCAGAGTTGGGCTGCTCCTGTGTATGGCCACTTCATCTTTGTCTCTCCTCATCGTACTCGTTGAGGGAGCAGAGGGTCACGTTCCACCCTTTGAAACCATCATCGTTGTAGGTGCGGGTCTGGATTGACTTGGGCTTCATCATGTTCCAGAGTTGATTGGTTTTAATGGTGGTCTATGGTCGCTGTTTTCACAAGGATCTGCTGTCTCTTTGCTGTTGGTCTCCAGGAGTTGCAGTGTTGGTGTGGCTCCGCATAGATGGCGCCTTCGCCTCCGCTCTCCACTTACCAGGTGAAATGCATGGAGTTCTGTTTAGCCCCCCCCACCCCGCTCTGTCCGCTGCCTCGCACTCTGCTCCTCTTTGGCTCTCTTTGTTTTGTTGAGTTTTGGCTGTCCTACTTTTCTTGTTAAGAAGAATCTTCCCACCGGCTGAGTTCTGAGCTTCAGAGTGCCAGCGACACGCTGCCTCCTATTATCTCACCCGTGTTGTTGTTGGGCAGTTCTGGGGGGGCCATGCCATATTCGTCCATGTCCTCAGTGCTGTGGTGTTCTGTGTCGGTGCTAGGCTACTCCAGGGGGGGCGTGTTTCACCCACTCATTTTCTCAGTGTTGGGCTGCTCCTGTGCCTAGCTGTCTCATCTATATCCCTCTGCGTCGCTTTCTTTGCAGGGGCTGAGGCTCACGTCCCACCTTTTGCAGTCATCACCACTGTAGGTATGAATCTGGTTCGACTTGGGCTTCATCATGGTTCAATGTCGACTGCTCTTGATGGTGGACTATAATCGCTGGTTTCACAAGAATCAGCTGTTTCTTTGCTGGAGGATTCCGGGAGCCACGGTGCTGGCGTGGCTCAGCCAAGATGGCGCCTTTGTCTCTGCTCTCCACTTACCAGGTGAAATGCTTTGAGCTCCCTACTGACCTCTGCTCTTTCCACTGCCTCGCATTCCGCTGCACTTTGGCTCTCATTGTTTTGTTGAGTTTTGACTGCCCTACTTTTCTTGTTAAGAAGCAGTCTTCCTACCGGCTGAGTTCTGACTCTTGGAGCGCCGGTGACACACTGCCTCTCGCTATCGCACCATCTTGGTTCTCTCAAGAGCTTACTCTTAAAAGGGACTTGATTCCTTTGTGTGGAGAGAATTGAGGGTTTTATTTATTTATTTATTTATTTATTTATTTATTTATTATTTGTGCTACCGAGATGGAACCTTACCTCTGAGCCAAACCCCCAGCTCTATTTTATTCTTTTTAAATTTAATTTTATTTTTTGTGGTGCTGGGGATTGAATTCAGGGGCATTCTATCTCTGAACTACACCTCCAGCCCTATTTTATTTATTTTTTTATTTTGAAACAGGACCTCACTAAATTGCTGAGGCTGTCCTCAAACCTGCGATCCTTTTGTTTCAGCCTCCCAAGGACTGGGATTACAAGCATGCACCAACATGCCCAGCTTTATTCTTTTATTTTGAAATGGGGTCTCATTAAGTTGCATAGGGCCTCACTAAGTTGCTGAGGCTGGCCTTGAACCTGTGATCCTACGGTTTCAGCCTCCCAGATACTGGGATTGCAAGTGTGTGTCACCACACTTGGATTAGGGTTTGTTTTAATCTTTGGAACTCTTAAGTTCACTGGCTTTCTCTGGTTTGCTAGCAAATCAATAAATGTCATTTTCCTTCTTCCCAAAGGCTTTTCCCAATTATTTGATTTGACAATTTGAGGCAGGTGCTGGAATTTGGTTTCAGGATTTCAAGCATGCACTACCACACCTGTCTCCTTATTTATTTTATTTTATTTTTTATTTATTTATTTTTTTTGCGGTACCGGGGATTGAACGCAGGGGCGTTCTACCTCCGCGCTATGCCCCCGGCCCTATTTTTTATGCTTTATTTTGAAACCGGGTCTCACAAAGTTGTGGAGGGCCTCACTAAGGAGAGAGAGAGAGAGACAGGGAGAGAGAGAGAGAGAGCTGAGGCTGGCCGCGAACCCGGATCCTCCGGTCTCCGCCTCCCAAAGTACTGGGATTACAAGCGTGCGCCACCACGCCCGGCTCCTTATTTATTTTAGTACTGGGAATTGAAGCCAGGGGCATTCTAATTCCAAGCTACACCCCCAGTCCTTTATTTATTCATTTAGAATAATTAAAAAAATTCTTACTTTAATTGGTGCATTATAATCTCACATCATAATGCAGTTCATAGTGTTAGTGACATACATGCACACAGCACTTAGTGGGCTTTCCCCCAGCTCCCTCCTCACTGTCCCCCTCCCTATACAGGATATTGAAATTGACATTGATATTCTCACATATGTACATAATGTCAATGGAAGTGATTCCTTCATTGATTCTCCTCCCCACCCCACATTCCCCTAGACCAACACCCTGGCTCTATTGGAGTTTCTCTTCCATTATCTGAAGTCCCTCTGGTATCCGGATTACTCCCTAGCATATAAGAGAAAACATAAGACCTTTCACTTTCTTGCTTAACATAATGTTTTCAAGGTCCATCCATTTTCCTGAAAATGACATCTTTTGTTCTTTTTTATTGCTAAGTAGAATTCCATTGTGTGGATATCCCATAATTTTGTAATCCATTCATCTGTTGATGGACACCTAGGTGGGTTCCATAATTTGGCTATTGTGAATTGTGCTGCTATAAACACGGATATGAATATATTGTTATATTCTGATTTCAGTCCCTTTGGAAAGGTACTCAGATCTTGCTAGGTTGTTGAAAGTCTCACTAAATTGCTGAGTCTGGTCTTGAACCTATGATCCTCCTGTCTCAGCCTCCCAAGTTACTGGGATTACAAGTATGTGCCACCATGCCTGCCTAGCTTACATTTTTTATTGATTGATTGATTTTTATGGTGCTGGGGATGGAACCCAGGGACATTCTACCTCTGAGCTATACCTTCAGCTCTGTTTTATTTTTTATTTGGAAACAGGGTTTCACAGGGTTGCTGAGAGCCTCACTAAGTTGCTGAGGCTTGTTTTGAACCTGGGATCTGGCTGTCAGCCTCCCAAGTACTGAGATTACAGGCATGCACCATCATGTATTAGTTTATATTTTTATTTATTTATTTTTGGTACTGGAGGTTGAACCCAGGGGCATTCTACCTCTGAACCATACCCCTATCCATATTTAATTTTTATTATCTTTGATCCTTCTGTATCAGCCTCCCTAGTACTGGGATTACAGGTGTGTGCCACCATGCTCAGCTCTGGTTTTGTATTTTTAAATGGTAAAAATCTTCAATATGCATAATCTCTCTGTGGCTTACAAAGACAAAAATATTTAGTTTCTGGCCTTATATATAAAAAGTCTGGAAATTAAAGATGGCAGAATAGAGGGAGACAGAGTGTTTCAGGCACTCCAAGACTTGGAACTCAACCAGCAGGAAGACCTGCTTCTTGACAAGGAAAGAAAAGCAGTCAAAACTCAACAAAACAAGGATAGCCAAAACACAGTGGAGTCAGAGGCAACATAGAGAGCAGAGGACTGTAAAGAGCTCCATATGCCTCACCTATTGAATGGAAAGCAATGGCGGCGGCAGTGGTACCATCTTGGTCAGGGCTTGTCGGGGCTGGTGGCGGCCAGAGACCAACTCCAGCAAAGAAACAGCAGATTCTTGGGAAGCCAGTGACTACAGACCATTACCAAAAGCAGCTGACATTTCTCTCCATGTTCAACAAAGTCCCAACTACCCAGACAGCCCAGCTAGATCCTTCGGCTGCAGCTGAACCCATATCTGCCTGCAGGGACCCGGCACTCATCAAGACTGTGAGTTAACAAGCCGTCCCATCGGGATATCGCCCTGCACAGCCACAGGGACTTGCATGGCAACAAACAGAATCACCCAGTTGTGAGTTTGCAAATTACTCCTATGGAGGTGGGGTGGGGGCTACAGTCTGACACAACAAAAATGTGAATTAGCAGACAGCCCCTAGGGACATTCAGGTGGGAAGGACCTAGAGTTGAGTTCACAAAGCCCTTGCAGGGTCTCCAGTGATCACCACAGGACAGGCAGCAGTGGTATCTGTGGGGTGAAATAACTCAGCCTACTGAATTGCAGGCTTGGAAAGCTATAAACTCATGCCTGGTCATGTTTGGGCATTACAAGCACCAACGTCAGAGGCCAACAAGGGCTCACATGATCATAGCCACCCAGAGCAGTAGTGGTGTCCATTCAAGCCCCTGGCTTAGAATTATACAATCTCGGCCAGGTGTGGTGGTGCAGGCTTGTAATCCCAGTAATTGGGAGGCTGAGACCAGAGGATCTGGGTTCATGGCCAGCCTCAGCTGCTTAGTGAGGCCCTCCGCAACTTAGTGTGACCCTGTTTCAAAATAAAGAATAAAAAAAGGGCTGGGGGTGTAGCTCAGAGGTAGAATGCCCCTGGGTTCAATCCCCAGTACCATAAAAAAAAATTATACAATCTCTCCATGACAGAGCTTGGGCCCTGAAAGCAGGGAGTCTGGAGGCCAGGGGCCAGCAAGGATTCACATGATCACAGATGCAGCCTGAGAACTCAACACTCTCTATGCCAGCAGAGTTTGTGCCTGGCATGCATGCATGCCAGTGACTGACAGTGCACCACGTGATCATAACCAGCAGATCAGGAGCGGTGTCCCAGGGGCCATCAAAGCTCAGCGAGCTGGGCCACAAACTCAGAACACAGCAATTACTGACCCTGCTGAGCTTAAGCCCATTGGCCACAGAGGCCAGAGGTCAGTGCTTTTCTGTTTCATAGGCTCACAATCAGTAGAGCAGTGGCGGAATCTGTGGGGCATTAAATCCCAACTAGCAGGCTGCAGTCTCTGAACAGAACATCATAGTCTCTGGCCTTACGGAGTTTGGGTCAGGAGAGCACAATGGCCTGCAACCAATCAGAGAGTCCTGTTTGCCTTCACTAAGAACTATATCTAGTTAAAGAGGCTCGGGGGGACAAACTCAAAAATTTGATTATATGAGTCAGATTGGTAGAGGCAAATATGTCATGGGAGGACATGGTGATTTCTGTGGGTTCTTGGCTTCCATGGCGAAAAGAACTTCAACACGTGCCAGACAGAGAAAAGACTAAGGTTTTATTCAAGAAAGATGGGGATACACGTTCAGGGGAGATGCGGGCCATCTCAGTGGTCTGTGAGAGCCACCGCAGAGAGAGGCAGAGAAGGGCTCAGAGAGGTGCATAGAAAGGCATGAGAGCGGCTACAGAGAAACAAAGAGCTCTCAGATCTAATCTATCCTTTTCTGATAGGCACACTAGAGAGGGGGGTTGATTAGAGGTATGCGGTGGGAAAATGCCTCCTTTTCTTTGAAGTTTTTGGTGGGCAAAAGATGTGGATTCCCTTCAAGACAGGACTTTCCAGGAGCAGAGAGAAGCAGAGACAAAAAGTCAGGGCAGTCAGCAGGGTGCAGGGCTTCTTAACAAAAGGTGTAACTTTTTCCTGGGATCCTCCTCCCAGGAAATTGAGGCAAGCAGAGTTCTGACAGAAGGTGAAGCTCTCTCTCAAATCTTATCACCTCAGGAATTTCAAGTGTGAAGCTAGCCCATTGTGATTTTAAAGGTATGGGCCTGGTTTTTGCCTAAGAGCAGATGGGCTCTGAAACTAAAAATTGTTGTTTTTTATTTTTCTTTCCTTCCCAATTTGTCTCCTTTCTACCTAAAATTTTATCTCTTCTATTCTACCTTGTCAAATATATACCCCCAGCATAGACCTTATTATAAAGGGATAAGAAACAGACATAGAATTCTCACACAAAGAGGAAGAGGATGCCAAGACAAAAGAAATACGAACCTATAACTCTGCAAATATGAGAATGAAGAAAGCTAAGAAAAAATAAACCCACAACTCAACGACAAGGGAGATCACCGACACTAATCTTCAGGAAATGTCACAAGATGAATTCTGGATTTTGATCTTAAATATGATGAAAGGCCTCAAAGAAAGTGTACAGGAAGTGAAAGAGCATATCAGTAGAGAAACTGAGGCCCTAAGGAAGAACCAAAAAGAGGTTTTGAGGGAAATGAAGGAGTCAATAAATGAATTAAAGACCACAATAGAAACCACCTCTGGCAGGCTAGACCACATGGAAAACAGAGTATCACTCTTGGAAGACAGTTCATTCAAAACTGAAAACACAGTCAACGATATAGAGAAGACAATACAATAACATGACCTGAACATCCAACAAATATGGACAATATGAAACACCCTAATTTACGGATAACAGGCATTGAAGAAGGTCTAGAAGCACAAACAAAGGGTATCAGAAACCTCTTCAGAGAAGTAATTCCAGGGAATTACCCAAACAGAAAAAGACTTGGGCATCCATGTACAGGAGACATTCAGAACACCATCAAAATAAGATCAAAGAAGGCCTTCCCCACACCATGTACTAATCAAAATAACCAATAGAGAGGTCAAGGAAAGAATCTTAAAAGCAACAAGAGCAAAATAATGGGTGACATTCAGGGGCAAAACAGTAAGAATCACTCTAGACTTCTCAACCCAAGTCATGAAAGTCAGGAGGGGCTGGTATGATGTACTTCAGACCCTGGAAAAAAACAACTTCCAACCAAGACTGCAATATCCAGCAAAGGTATCATTTAAAATTGATGGAGAAATAAAAATGTTCCAAGACAAGCAGAAACTAATAGAATTCATGACTACTAAGCCAGTGCTAGAGAAAATACTTAAAGAAATAAAACACAAAGAAGGAAAAAGAAGCAAACACCAGAACCAGAGAAGGGATGAACCCCACTATTGCAGGCTCTAGCAGATGCTGCTTGCTCCGTAGTCCTGCCCTGGAAGGTTGCTGCTTCAGGCAGTGCCCTGAAAATTATTCCGTGGTTACTGCCATGGAAGGTTGCTGCTCCAGGCAGCTCTCTGAAAATTATTCTAATTTGTTCCTGCCATCGAAGGTTGTTGCTCTGGGCAGCTTCCTGATAGTCTTCTTGCATGAAAATGACATGGAGTCTGGTATAAAAATTTGGAGAGAATTATATTTAATATTTGGGGGGTTGGGGAGGAGATAGAAGACAATTCTCCTGTGAATCTATAGCAAGTGTCCCTTTTAATTAAGGGTTTAAACAAGGCAAATGGCAAGGACGTCATGAGTTATATTTAGAGTTACAGGCTAAGTTTTAGGAAAAGTCAATCATGGGCTAGGTTTAGGGCATGGCAGTCACGAGCTAAGTCTAGGGAGTGGCAGTCAAGAAATAAGTCTAGGGAGGGGCAAGGTTAAAATTTCAGGGAGAATAGGAGGTCATCAAAGTTCACCTTCCATCTAAGGAAGCTTGTCTGCTTGTGGACAATTTCTACATATCATGCACTGTGTACATGGTTAAGCCGGTTTGAAATGGCAACCTCATTGCACAGGCTAAGATGGCTCCCAATACCCCACCAGATGGGCAACTAAGCAAAGGAGAAATAACACTACATCAAACAGAAAATATAACTCAAAATGACAGGAAACAAAAATCATATTTCAATAATAATACTGAATGTCAAAGTCTTAACTCCCCAAGTAAAAGACATAGACTGGCAATGTGGATTAAAGAACATAATTCAACTATATGATGCTTGCAAGAAACTCACCTTACAGCCAAAGACATTCATATGCTAAAGGTGAAAGGATGGAAAAAGATATACCATGCAAATGGAGACCAAAAACAAGCAGGGAATAGTAATATTCATATCTGACAAAACAGACTTTAAGCTAAAACTCATCAGAAAAGCAAAGTGAGTCACTTCTTATTAATAAAAAGGAACAATCCAACAAGAAGATATAATGATAGTAAACATTAATGCCCCAAATGTGAGTATACCCACTTTTGTAAAACAAACTCTTTGAGACATCAGGTTTCAAATAGACACAAATACAATAATATTGGGAGACGTCAACACACCACTCGCACCACTAGATCGATCTTCTAGGCAAAAGATGAGTAAAGATTTTTCAGACCTAAAGAACACTATAAACCAAATGGACCTAATAGACATATACAGAATATTTCAACAAACAACAGCTGAATACACATTCTTCTCAGCTGCTTATGGAACCTTCTCCAAAATAGACCACATCCTGGGCCACAAAGCAAGTACCAGCAAATTAAAAAAAAATGTAATATAATTCCCTGCATCTTTTCAGATCACACTGGAATGAAATTAGAAATCAATAACAGGAAGACCCAAAGGAATTACATAAATACATGGAGACTGAATGATACACTCTTGAATAAGGACTGGATCAGAAAAGAAAAAAGGGGAGAAATAAAAAAAATCCTAGAATTAAATGAAAATAGAGACACGATGTACCAAATTCTATGGGACACTTTGAAGGCAGTATTAAAAGGAAAATTTATAACACTGGGTTCCCATATAAGAAAAACAGAAAGTTATCAAATAAACAACCTAATGACACACCTCAAGGGCCTAGAAAAACAGGAACAGTCTAATCCCAATGCCAGTAGAAGGCATAGATAATTAAAATCAGAGCAGAAATCAATGAAATCAAGAACAAAAACCAATACAAAGGATCAACAAAACAAAAAGTTGGCTCTTTGAAAAGATTAACAAGATTGACAAACCCCTAGCCAACCTAACCAAAGGAAAGAGAAAATCAACCTAAATTATTAAAATCAGAAATGAAAAAGATAGTGGGGAAATCCAGAGGATCATCAGAAACTATTTTGAAAATTCATATTCCAATAAACTGGAAAACATGGAAGAAATTGACAGATTTCTAGACACATAAACCTACCTAAATTGAACCAAGAAAATATAGGAAACCTGAGCCTACCAATAGCAAGCATAGAGATGGAAATGGCAATTAAAAGCCTTCTATGAAAGAAAAGCCCATTATCCAGATGGATTCTCAGCTGAATTCTACAAAAGCTTTAGAGAAGAACTAAACCCAATACTTTACAAGTTATTCCGTGAAATTGAAAGAGATGGAATTCTTCTAAATTCCTTCTACGAGGCCAGTATCACCTTAATTCCAAAACCAAATAAAGATCCCCCAAGAAAAGAAAATTACAGACCAATATCATCGATGAACATAGATCCAAAAATCCAAAACAAAATACTAGCTATACACATTCAAAACCACATCAAGAAAATTGTACACCATAATCAAGTTAGTTTCATCCCAGGAATGCAAGGCTGGTTCAACATATGCAAGTCAATACATGTTATTCATCACCTAAATAGAACTAAGGACAAAAATCACATGAGCATCTCAATAGATGCTGAAAAAGCATTTGACAAAATCCAACACCCAGTACTTTGGGAGGCGGAGACCGGAGGATCCGGGTTCGTGGCCAGCCTCAGCTCTCGCTCTCTCTCTCCCTGTCTCTCTCTCTCTCTCTCTCTCTCCTTAGTGAGGCCCTCCGCAACTTCGTGAGACCCGGTTTCAAAATAAAGTATAAAAAATAGGGCCGGGGGCGTAGCGCGGAGGTAGAACGCCCCTGCGTTC
>PVJS01059367.1:0-11538 GCA_004027185.1 Glis glis | reverse complement strand
GTACTTTGGGAGGCGGAGACCGGAGGATCTGGGTTCGCGGCCAGCCTCAGCTCTCTCTCTCTCTCTCTCTCTCTCTCTCTGTCTCTCTCTCTCTCTCCTTAGTGAGGCCCTCCGCAACTTCGTGAGACCCGGTTTCAAAATAAAGTATAAAAAATAGGGCCGGGGGCGTAGCGCGGAGGTAGAACGCCCCTGCGTTCAATCCCTGGTACCGCAAAAAAAAAACCAAAAAAAAAATAAAAATAAAAAATGTAAGAAGATGGTGGTTATTGGAATCTGGAAGATGTATCTCAGACACCTAAGCAGCAGTACAGCCAGAGATGCAGGCACTGGGAAGCAGGGCCTGGGGGGGGGGTGAAGCCAGCTTTTACTCTCCTGCTCTCCTAGATCCACGGGGCCTCCGGCCTTCTCTTCTGCACCAGCACCTGCTTCCCTCTTCAATGTTTGTCTTGTTTGCAAATGGCCCATTGTGATCCCCTCAGGAGTACCCTCAGTTCCTCTGTCTGCATCACACAACAAATAGAACAGAGAGACTCTGAGGGCACCAGCTATGATCAGGTGTCCTCTCTAATCCTTCATGGCTATCACAGGGAGAAGAGGGCCTCCCAGAAGAATGGCTGCCCCTTTGGTGGTAGAAGAGGATGATTCTTCTAAGGTCATGTCAAGTAAAAGGCTGAATGTGTGGCAGAAGAATCAGCTGGCATCTGGTAGGGTCTGAATGTAATCCCAAATTCACGCACGGAAGACCTCGTCTTCAGTTCAGCGGTGTCAGGAGGTAGGACCCTGAAGAGGGATTTTGGTCAGAAGGGCTTACATCTTGCAAAGAGATCGATACCATCTTCATGGAAGTGACTACATTTTCATGAGAGGACTGCTGATAAACGAAGAATGGCGATTCCCTTCCTCTCCCCATCTCACAGTCTTGATCAACTTGGAAAGAGTAACAAATTTAATTGATATTGACTCAGAATGACTCAAGATTGGGAGGCCTTCCATGAGCTAAGCATGTTGAGGTAAATCAGAACACAGATCACACGAGGAGGGTGTTGTTACTCAAAATAAATAAAGGAGCCCAGCATGGTGATGCAGGCTTGTAATCCCAGTACTTGGGAGGCTGAGACAGGAGGATCCAAAGTTGCTGGCCAGTCTCAGCACCTTAGTGAGGCCCTCCACAACGTAGCGAGACCCTGTTTCAAAATAAACAATAAAGTAGGACTGGAGGTGTAGCTCGGAGGTAGAATGCCCCTGGGTTCATTTCCCAGTACCACTAAACAAACAAACAAACAAACAAACTAACTAACTAACTAACTAACTAACTAACTAACTAAAGACTGGTTTTCAAAGGACATGAGAGAGTTGCACATGGCTCTCCCGTTTAAAGATCACGTCTCACCCCAGTTGTGCCATGTATGTATCCCTGATATCAAGGTTGTAGCAGATGCACTTGTCTTGTAGAGACCCCAAAACTAAACTCAGTTCTATAAATGCTTTACAATCTGTCATCTGGGCATGTATTTGCATTTATAGTCTGCTTTCCTATGTCTTTATAAATGCATACATTCTCTCTAAAATGTGTTTGAGGAATATCATTTAAGCAATTAATAAAACTTGAAGTCAATGTTTATCAACATAGTGTTGACCTGAATTTGTTCTGTTATGTATTTGTATAATTACTAAGTTACAATCTTTTATCTTTTGTGTTAGTATATAATCTTGTTTTCAGATACTTGTACAGTGTGTGTATCAGATGATTTTTTTTGGCCACTGGTGAAATAAAAAACCATATCGCCAGAATTCCTGGCTTCTTTTCGATGCATCTTTCCCCCCCTCTGTTGGGACTGTTGACTTCATATCCGTCTTTCAGATATATATAATATTATGCTATACAAAAAAAGCAAATTTGTCAAACAGTGAAGGTTATTAGCCATGTCTATCTTAGCAGGGATTTCAGCTATCAAGGTTCTTCTCCCAAAGGCATTTGCTTGTGAACTTTTCTAGTAGAATAAAAATCCTTGTTGTTTATTAAAAGAACCAGATGTTATTTTCATTCCAAGTTTTCTTGGAGAGGCTGTAATCCTCTCCCTGTTTCTGGCTCCCTCGACCTCACTGACATGGTCAACCAGGCTGCGGCTAAGTCACACATGTGCCAGGTTTCATGTGTACATGAAGAGCCGGATCATCATGAAGGGAGGATAGAGTGAGTTGCCCCAGAGTCCAAAAAAATTAGGTAAATATTATAGAAGGAGTGGGGAGTGGATGTCACATGCAATTATGCACAGCTTATGACTTTGAGAGCCAAAAAAAAAGTAACTACAGCTCCAGCAGGACAAATATTGATAAAATGGGCCACAGTCAGGTATAAACCTGCAACATGAGGGCAGACCATGTTTTCTCCCCTGCTGTGATTTTCGCCCCAATGCAAGGCGGCACATTAAAGCTCTGGTCCAAGGATAAACTACAGATCAGGCAGCCAGGGAATCGCTGCTTTTTGTAAAGACCCTTTTGCTTTTGAACCAACTTTCCTTTTGCAAATGCATTCTATCTACTTTATCTGTCTATCATCTCTGTAGATATTTTTCTGCAAACTACAGAGAAAAGTACTATAATGAAAGCAAAGACATTCTTAAAATTCCACTATCCAGGTTAAAAGATATCGTCTTCTTATTATTTATTTTATTTCATTTTTTGTATTATCTTTTTGGAATTTTAATTTCAGACACTGGTCATAACCAAATACTAATGCTGCAGACCTGCCCAGTACTAGGAAATCTGGAACAAAATGTAAAAATAAAAGCAATAACACATAGTCCTAGATGCCAAGAGGATGTCACAGTAAGTGTCATGGTACTGAGAAATCTATAACAACTTTAATGAGAAAAAACAGAGTCAGAAAAATGTTGCTTTGAGAAGTTCTGAGGGACAACATGATTGAAGACTGTGACTTGCCCAGTGAATCTGGGCACATCCAATTATGTTCAGCACTTAACACTTCAGGAATACAAATGACACAATCTAGTCAACAATGAAAATAAACAATTAATTACCCATGGCCGAATGGCTTGTGTTGACCAATGAATCCATTTCAGTATAAGAACATGACTACATAACTTAGAATTATAACTGCATGACCAGTGTCTGGGTTCATGGTTTTCTATGGATATTCATTTCTCTGTTTTATCCAGTGACTTCTATGGAAGCGGAATACATTAAAATCTCCATTACAGTGACATCTTTAAGCAGACTTTTTGACAACTAATAACAACTTTCCAATTATCTCATGTGCATAACCAGATGAGCATCAGGTTACAAAAGATGAGCTAATTAACACTACCGCTAAATCAGACTACCTTTGCGCTATTTATTTTTCCTACATTGCCTGTGTATCTCTGTCTTGACCAAGTCTTTTTAGACTTTAGTCTTTACACTATTAAGGCTTCTTCACACCTCTTTGAATTTCTGCATGTATTATTCTGTATATATGAGTCCAGGTTTTTCTTGTTCTTTTATTTTCTTGTTTGTCCCCTTTTGTTCTTATTAAATCTCTATTTTTCTCTTTTCCAATGATGTCATTTTTCTTACTTCTTCTCCTTCCTTTATTTTAAATTCCTCTTAGACTTTCTCTTCTCTTTTTTCATCTTTATTTGTTGATGATCCTTCCTCCCTCCCCTTCTCCCTTCTTCTCTTCCTACATTCCTACATTCCCTCCTTCCTTCTCTCGTTCTACATTTACTCCATTGTATTGTTTACTTCTCAAATTGACTGTTTCAGATTGTTTTCTAATCTAGTATTTCCTGTTTTCCCCCAAACTTTATTAAGGTAAAATAGGCAAATAAAAAAATCTATATATTCATGGTGTACAACATGATGTTTTCATATATGTATATATTTTGAAATGATTAACCCAAGTTAATTAATGCATGATCATCCACATAGTTATTTCTGTGGTGAAGACACGTAAGAGCTACTCTTCTAGCATTTTTCAAGTATACAATGCAGTGTTAACTGTGGTCACCATGCTGTATAATAATCTACAGAGCTTACACCTTCTGGATTTTCTGTGTGTGTGTGTGTGTGTGTGTGTGTGTGTGTGTGTGTGTGTGTAGGGGGGTTGTATGTTTGTTTTGGTACTGGGGATTGAACCCAGGGTCATTCTAACTCTGAGCTTCACCCCCAGCCCTATTTTATTTTTATTTTGAAACAGGGTCACACTAAGTTATCATGTATACTATGGTCTCAAACCTGCAATCCTCCTGTCTCAGCCTCCCAAGTAGTGGGATCACAGACATGAGCCACCACACCTGGCTTTATTCCATCTGTTTAAGTGAAACTTTTGTTCCCTATTGGCCAACATTTTCCCACATCTCTGTCTCCAATCCTAGCCCCTAGAAACCACCATTCTTATTTTTAACTGGATACTGATGGTCCTTGTTGAGTAATTCATATTTTCCCAAGAAAATATTAGTCCTTTCCTTTTTAGGTTGGCATTCATTGATATTAATATCAATCTCCCAGCCGGGCGTGGTGGCGCACGCTTGTAATCCCAGTACTTTGGGAGGTGGAGACCGGAGGATCCGGGTTCGCGACCAGCCTCAGCGCGCTCGCTCTCTCTCTCTCTCTCTCTCTCTCCCCTTAGTGAGGCCCTCCGCAACTTCGTGAGACCCGGTTTCAAAATAAAGTATAAAAAATAGGGCCGGGGGCGTAGCGCGGAGGTAGAATGCCCCTGCGTTCAATCCCCGGTACCGCAAAAAAAAAAAAAATCAATCTCCCTTTGAAACAAAAGAGTCTTATGTTTCTGCCCCAATTATATTACTTTACTTTCCATGTACTTCCGTTAATGTAGAAATAACCATTAGCTCATGAACACCATGATTTTCAAGCCCCAAACTCAAGTCAATGTGTGACTATTTTTACAGTTTTAATAACGAAATTGAATTCTGGGGACTAGAAGAATACACTGTAAAGGCCTCATATTTATCCTACATTTTGACAGAAACTGATTATACCTTAACAAAAGAGAAGAACTAGCAGTGAATATACAGTGTTATTTTTTATATCACATATTGGGAGTTTCTCTTTCTAAATGATTTTTAAACATCTTTCTAAATGATTTTTTGATTAATGAGAATTTTCTTCACTCAGAACGTTTATGTTATTTTGAACTTACTGACAGCAGTGACTCCAAAATTTCTTCCACCTTGACTTTAAGCCTACATGTTCCTCTGTTATTCCCCAATAGTGGCTACAGGAGCATTTCAGTTATCTAAAGTGTAGACATGCCGGGCATGGTGGCGCATGCTTGTAATCCCAGTACTTTGGGAGGCGGAGACTGGAGGATCCGGGTTCGCGGCCAGCCTCAGCTCTCTCTCTCTCTCTCTCTCTTTCTCTTTCTCCCTCTCTCTCTCTCTACTTAGTGAGGCCCTCCACAACTTCGTGAGACCCGGTTTCAAAATAAAGTATAAAAAATAGGGCCGGGGGTGTAGCACGGAGGTAGAACGCCCCTGGGTTCAATCCCCGGTACCGCCAAAAAAAAAAAAAGATTTAAAAAAAAAGATTTAAAGTGTAGACACCATGGTGTATATGGTATCTTCTAGTCAAAGAGACAAGAATGATTTGGGGTGCCCACTGAAAGTTGTGCGATAATACAATTTTAAAATATAATCATAAATATAACATATTCTTATACAACATATTGATCATCAAAGGAATCAAAATTTGCCTTACCTCCTCGCTTGTTTATCTTGGCGTAGCCGGGAGAGTAGCTGCTAGACATAGAGGAGGAGCTGCTGAAAGACGTGTGGGGGAGCCCAGAGACAAGGGGTTCATCACATTTTTCTGAAAAGACAAAGAGATGCAATGAAGCTCTTTAAATCATGATTGGTATATGCTCATTAAACAATAGTATTGAATATAGCACAAACTTTAAAGTCCATGAAACAACATTTCAATGTCCAAGCGTCCACTGGCATCTGTTCTCAACTGCTTGGAATAAACTCATAAGCCCTCCAGTGGCCGACAGGGCCACCTGATCCTTGTCCTTTCCCGTCCAGACAGAGTGGCCTCATTTTCTTCCTACTGTGGCAAGTCTGCTCCTGCTGGGGCCTCACAACAATGCTTCTGAGTGCTAGAAGGCTCTCCACTCTCTTTCCCCACGTCTCTGCTCAATGTCATTTGTCACAGTGGCAAACAGGTTTGGCTAGTCCACCTGGCTAAGGGTATTCCTCTCACCTCTGGACTCACAACCTGCTTTCCTTTCCTTCACAGTACCTAGCACTTGTAACCAGATTTCTACCGCCTTTCTCTCCCACCACAGTGTAAGTTCTAGAAGAATAAAATCATTGATGGTTTCTTCAGTGCATACCCTCCAGTGATCTGAACAGTGCTTGGCTCTTGACTTATGCTTTAAAAACAGCTGTAGAATGAATGAATGGGAAAAGAAGGAAAAATAAAAACACACAACAAACCTCAAAGTGTAGAAGCACAATGTCTAATCACAGCGTGCACAACACAAGTTTTGAAAAGGGTCTTTGATGCCCAGCAAATGTTCATATATGCTTAGAACTCTGTTTAATATGATAAGGGATTGAACTATATGTTCTAGAATGGTTTTTATCTCAAATATTTATAAACAGAATGAGAATTTAGCAACAGAAGGAATAAAGTAGTTTTCTTGAAAATTATTTAAGTGGAGTTTAGTCCCCAAACACGACAGAGAAATGAATTAGTACTCATTAGCTCACATTCAAGTGTGTACAAATCTGAAGTTAAAATGAACAAATCTATTCTTGTAAAATATTGCTAGATTTCTTATTTCTCTTAGTTATACTACGAGTGCCTCTGGGAAATATGGCATGTATCTGTGGTTATATTCCCCAGAAAGTTCCATGTAAAAAAAACTGAAAAGATGAACATAAAATGTGTGTTGAAAAGTAATCAGTTCACAAGCAATAATACAAAGTGAAGAATTGGATGTTCATTGTTAAAATCCACTGTTAAAATAGTGGGTGAAAGATACACATTTTTTATTTTTTCTATTTTCTTACTCTTCCAAGTCTAACTTTTTCTTGACTTAAGCTCTACATTTAAGCAGAGTAAGTGCTGCTTTTAATGTTCTCATATAAGAAAACGTGCTAATCTTCATTTATGTTCATCTCCTTCCAACATACATCTAGCCCCGTGCTGGGGGAAGCACAGGAAGTTCAGAAGATGGGAGATGCAACTGCAGAGCTGCAGTTTTAGTGGCGAGAAACAGACCAACAGCAAGAAGGTGAATGTATAGTTTGAGTCTGTGACACATACTACATAGGACCACCGAGGGAGGGGGAGGGGAACTGGGGGGGAGAGGGGGAGGGGGTATGATGTTGTCCTGTCAAGGAAACCTCCGAATATTTACTGATTAGAAGGAAATGAGGAGGTGAGCCATGTAAGAAATCAGCGGGATCATGCTGTGAGAATCTTTTTCTAGTCAAAACCTGCTCAATTAGGTCCAGATCATACCTAATGATGATAATGGACATGTTTCTTTTCTTTTTCTTTTATTCTTTTTTTTTTTTTTTTTTACTGGAGTCTGAACCTGGGGCATTCTACCTCCAAGCAATGCCCCAGCCCTATTTTATTTTTTATTTTGAAATGGGATCAATACGTTTCTGAGGGTCTTGCTGAATTGCTGAGGCTGGCCTTGAACCTGCGATCCTCCTGTGTCAGCCTCCATTACAGATGTGTGCCACCACACCCAGCATGGCACGTTTTCTAAAAGTAAGTATTTAATAAATATATATGTTGTTGCACTGAAGGTAACTAAAATGAAATTGAAAAATAACTTATTAAACAATCCATTAGGTAACTGAAGTTTAGAAATTAAATATTGCATTTACAAAATCTACAAGTAGTTTATCCTTATTACATTTAATAAAAGTTACATTTGCAACATTTGCCATTTTAACATCAAATATTAATTTTACAAATATTCAGCATCAATTAGAAATAAATTTTTAAAAATCAAAAATTAAATTTAAAAATTGTAATTCAGAGCCAGGAGTGGTGTCTCATGCCTGTTCTCCCAGTACTTGGGAGGCTGAGATAGGAGAATTGCAGGTTCGTGGACAGCATCAACAATTTAGCCAGGCCCACTGCAACTTAGTGAGACCCTGTTTAAACATAAAAAATAAAATAGGGGTGGGATTGTAGCTTAGAGGTAGAATGTCCCTGGATTCAATCCTCAGTACCACACACACAAAAATTGTAATTCAGCATTATAAAATTAGAATAAAATTGGGATCAGGAAAAATAAGAGGATATTAAAAATTATTTTTGTAAACTGTGACTAAAATTGCCAGAATTTAAGCATCAGCGCTCTCACAGTCTTCTGAATTGAAATATAATGCATAACCATATAATTAAGAAAAATACTACATTTACAATATTTTCTCCTGGAAAACATTAATCAAAATATTTATTGATATTTTACTGCATGCCTTGTACTGTTTTAAACACTTCAGGCAAAATATATATATGTATGTATGTATGTGTATATATTTATATAAGTGCACAGTGCTCTGCCCTTAGGTAGCTTATGTTTTAGTGGTATAAAAGAGACAAACAAGAAGGTGGGTGCCTAGCTTGAGACTGTGCTGTGTACTACAGAGGAGCACACAGGAGGAGCAGGGGAGGGGCAGGGTATATTGCACGTTTGTTGACGTCAGCTTACGACGAGAAAGCAGTTAAGAACAAAGTACTCCAGAACCGAACAGTGCTTTCTGGACAGACATTTCAGCAGTAACATCCTCCTCTGTATATTCGGGGGGAAGCCACTTTGAAAGCTCAGCTACACTAGCACATTGCCAGTGGAATGTGTCACTCAGCAATCTCCACATGTCCTATGTGGTCGTTCAAGTCCTATCTTTAGAAGGTGGACCTACTTTGTCTCTGTATGTATTATAATATATATTCCTATTCTCCCATAAATGAAAATAATGGATGGACCGTCATAAAGTGGTTAAACATGAAGCAACAGAATAGTACCAATTTGTAATTCAGTGTTAAAACATATATAGTCTAGTAACAAAAGTAATAAAAAATTAAACATGCCAGGCTATTGCTCAGGTGAAATGCTTGTTAGAACTGGTTCCTTCATAAAGGTATGACCTTCAATATGTCAACTAACCCTCTGTCTTACAGGTGACTCCTACATAATCATAAGGAAATTTAGCTAAGTTTCTCAAGCCCTGAAAACTCCAAGGAACACCTAGTATAAGAGTCGGTCTGCACGCTATGGCCTGCAGCCCATACAGCCCGGGGCTTGCTTCTTTAAGTAAAGTTGAACTAGAGCTCAGTTACATTCACTCATTTACGTTTTGTCTCAGCTGCTTTCAAAAACAGCAGAATGTTGCTATAGAGACCATATGGCCTGGAAAGCTAAAACATTTACCATATGACCTCTTACAGAAAAGTTTCCCAGCCTCTCACCTAGTTTAACAAATATTCCAGGCATTCGAGATAAGAATAATCAACAATAACTTATGGTATCAGGTAACATCTACCTAATGAATACAACTGGAGAAATGAGGGACTGCAGATAGGTAGAAAGAGAGTTAAGAGTGTTCTAGAAAGAGGGCGCAGCTTGAGTGACACCAGAGGCCACAGTGAGCGTGAGATTTGCCAGCGATGAGTGTAGTAATACTCCATGCATGCACATATTACCACACTGACTATTATGATAAACTAGCCATTTTTACACCCAGCTATAATAACAGCTATTACACATGACGCCTTCTGAAGCGCGCTTGCTTGTTATGCTAGAGCATGTATCTCAGTAGTCTGCAAACATTAAATACTAGGAAAACAGGCAAGCCCCTGGAGGAAGTTAGAATTTTAATATAGTAGTAAATAAAGGAGAGAGAAACAGAGACTTGAAATAACTTGGTACTGCATTCTCCCATGCTGGGATGACTTCCAAAACTAGAGCCAGATGCAGCTATGGCAAATATTTGGTCTCCGGTGTACTTCCCTTCCAGGGAATCTTGGATGGAAACTAGATGAGCAGATGGGCCTTGAGTTTTATTTTTGCACAATTTCAGTCAATCAGGAAAGGAGGCTAGCTGTAAGAATGCTGAACTAGCTCGAGCTGGAACAGAGGAAGTCACTGGCAAATACAGAGGAAGTGTCTCCCGCCCTTTGTGGAAAAGAGTATGGTCAGGAGGGCTGGCTCTGGTCAGGGGCCTGGGCAGAGGTGCAGGGGCCAAAGACTTCAGGACACCTAGAATTAGCAGTGGAATATGGTATCAAATGCATTCTCATGAAAAATAATATTGGAAATTTTTTTTTTACCAAGTCCTATCTGTTAAATGATAGAACATAGAATATGTTTTATTTTTTATTTATTTATTGTTTTGCGGTACCGGGGATTGAACCCAGGGGCGTTCTACCTCCGCGCTACACCCCTGGCCCTATTTTTTTATACTTTATTTTGAAACCGGGTCTCACGAAGTTGCAGAGGGCCTCACTAAGTAGAGAGAGAGAGACAGGGAGAGAGAGAGAGAGAGAGAGAGAGAGAGAGAGAGAGAGAGCGCGCTGAGGCTGGCTGCGAACCCGGATCCTCCGGTCTCCACCTCCCAAAGTACTGGGATTACAAGCGTGCGCCACCACGCCCGGCTAGAATATGCTTTAGATTGCACATTTTGTTGACATTAGCCTGTCTATCACGCCTCGGGTTGTAGATTCCTCTCCATAGACAGATGGAATGTAAGAGGCCTCAGCAAGGCCCCAGGTAAATGCGTTTTGTGCTTCCAATCAATAGGCCCCTGCCTTGCTCTTTAAGTCAAAAACGATGTGCAATTACAACTGAACAGTGGTGCTAATTGCCTTTTCTGGCTCTCCGGGTAGTGTGGTTGTATGGCAGCTCCTTCTAACGGTGTTCAGTCTTCTGATGTCCCTTTCGGGATCTGGAGTCTCATCTCAGGGTTCCTGCATGACATGTTGCCTCCTCCTCTGAATCCGTGTAGGCTGTGTACTCATTCATCCACAGCCTGACCACTGCCAATGGCATGCAGCAATCGGAGACCGTGGTCCTTGCCAAATGGTCGCCCTATCCGACCTGCCGCCTGCTGTGCTAGCGCCCGGTACCAGTTGCTTGCATTCCTACAGATCATGCCTTCCATGACGTTGCTTCGAAGACAGTGAAAAACACCTCTGCAAATAAGGTGTTATTTCTTGGGGAGCCTAACGGACACTTTCAGGATTGGGCTGAAAGGACGACTGGAGTCATGACCCAGCAGCTTCCTTGAGTAACCACTGAGGTTAAGTGGCCCTTCATAGTTTCTACAGCCTAGGAGTGCACTAGCCAGAGAGGTGGACGGAATCTAGAACTTGCATGTTTGTGACTTTAGCCTCATGATTATGAATGTATTTTTAGTTAAAGGAAGGAAGGAAGGAAGGAAGGAAGGGAGGGAGGGAGGAGAGGGGAGGGAAGGGGAGGGGATGGGGAAGGGGGATGGGAGGGGAGGAGAAAGGAGGGGGAAGGGAGGGGAGGGGAGGGGAGAGGAGAGG
>PVJS01059366.1:0-11538 GCA_004027185.1 Glis glis | reverse complement strand
AGAGAGAGAGAGAGAGAGAGAGAGAGAGAGAGAGAGAGAGCTGAGGCTGGCCGCGAACCTGGATCCTCCGGTCTCTGCCTCCCAACGTACTGGGATTACAAGTGTGCGCCACCACACCCGGCTCCCCATTTTATTTTTTAATTTGAAACTGGGTTTCGCTAAACTGCTGAAGGCCTTGCTAAGTTGCTGAAGCTGGCCTTGAACTTGCAATTCTCCTGTCTAAGCCTCCCAAGTACTGGGATTATGGGCATGCACCACCACACCTGGCTAAGAAATGAAATTTGATTTTACTGTATTAGAAGGAGATGGGGAGATTGTGTAGATGAATTATACCCTTCTTTACCAGAACGAGAAATAATGTGCAATCGGGACAAAGAAGGAGAAGGGGCAACTTTGCGCCCATAATTTTGTGAGATGTTCACATTGGTACCCTAGATTAGTCAGCTCAGGCTGTCATAACAAAATACCACAGACCAGGCAGCTTAAAGAACAGGAATTCAAGACAGGCATGGTGGTGCATGCCTGTAATTCCAGTACTTAGGAGGCTGAGACAGGAGGATTGAAGATTTGAGGCCAACCTCAGCATCTTGGCAATATTTTTTTTTTTTTTTTTTGCGGTACTGGGGATTGAACCCAGGGGCATTCTACCTCCGAGCTACATCCCCAGCCCTGTTTTTTTATTCTTTATTTTGAAACAGGGTCTCACTAAGTTGCAGAGGGCCTCACTAAGTAGCTGAGGCTGTCCTTGAACCTGCGATCCTCCTGTCTCAGCCTCCCAAGTACTGAGATTACAAGCATGCACCACAACGCCCCGCTCTTAGCAACAGTCTGTTTTGAAATAAAAAGGGTTGGGAGTGGCAGTGTAGCTCAGAGGTAGAATGCCCCTGGGTTCAATCCCCAGCATCAAAATAAGTAAATAAGTAAATAAAATGAGAACAGAAATTCTTTGCCTCATAGTTCTGGAGCCTGGAAGTCCCAAACCAAGGACTGTCAGGGCGGGTCACAGGTGGGGGCTCTCCTCCTGGCTTGCAGGTGGCCTCGTCCTTTTGGTATCCACACAGGGCGGTGGGGTAGGGGTGAGGTCGCGTGGGTGGAGAGAGAGACAGAGCTCTGCTGTCTCTTCTTCTAGGGATGCCAATCCTGTCAGATCAGGCCCCTCCCTG
The DNA here is from genome assembly GCA_004027185.1 of Glis glis. Classification (NCBI taxonomy): domain Eukaryota; kingdom Metazoa; phylum Chordata; class Mammalia; order Rodentia; family Gliridae; genus Glis; species Glis glis. Next base: position 10,375 of record PVJS01059366.1, on the reverse strand, counting down.
GGTTAGTCAGCCTTCCTTCACTACAATGGATCCCCAAGATCATCCACTTAGAATGAGAAAAGGTTGACTTTGGCTCATTCTCTTGGCGTTTCCAGTCGTGACTGATTGGCCCTCTGGCTTCGGGCCTGCGGCGCGGCTGCACATCCTGGTGGAGTGCGTGTGTGTGGTGCAAACTCACTTGTATCCTGAGCCAGGGAACAAGGAGAAAGCAAGGAAGGGGCCCGGGCCCCACGGTCCCCTTCCAGGGCACAGCCCAATGACCTAAAGACCTCCCATGAGGCCACACCACTTCCCATGAGCACCGTCCTGGGGACCAAGCCGGGAAAACCCGGGCCTTCAGGGACACTCAACAGTCAACTGCAGCGACCCTGTGGCCTCATTTAACTTCATGACTTCCTTAAAGGTCTTATCTCCAAACATAGCCACCCTAGGGGTCAGGGGTTCAATGTATGATTTCTGGAGGGACTCAAACATTCCGTCCACAACCTGCCTCTCTTCATTTTCTCTTCCCCCTCCAGCTTTTAGTCTTAATTGAAGAGCTCTTTCCAATGTATGGTTACAAAAGAATTCTTCCATGTATATATATGGAAGAATTTTTTGGTATTAGGAATTGAACCCAGGGGTACTCTACCTTTGAGCTACATCCCCAGTCCTTTTTATTTTTTACTTTGAGACAGGGTCTCACTAAGTTGCCCAGGCGGGTCTCAAACTTGCGATCCTCCTGCCTCAGCCTCCCCGGTAGCTGCAACTGTAGCATGTGCAACAGTGCCGGCTATTTTTAAACAAATGAACTCAACGTCTATTTTTGTCTGCCAATAGAGCTTCAGATTTTGTGTGTGTGTGTGTGTAAGCTGCTGTTTTAAACACGTCTTGCTTCCTGTTGCTTGTTGTAGAATTTCTTTTTTTTAACATGCTTTTATTAGTGCATTGGTATCTCACATCACAGTGAATATCTGTTTGATGTTAACATACATGCACACAGCTCTTAGTGCCCCCCCCGCCTCCCTCCACCCATATGAAGTACCGAGAATGATGTTGGTTTATTCTCGCATGTACACATTGCTTATGATAGTAATTCCACTTTTCTTGCCCTTCCCCTTCCCTTGTACCACTTCCCTTACCCCACTGAGGGTTCTCCATTATCAACCGGAGTCCCTTGTGTGTCCCCACTACTCCCTAGGTTGCACATATTAATGAAAACATATGTCCCTTCTTTTTTTGTGACTGGCTGATCTCGCTTCACATAATGTTCTCCAGATACTTCCACTTTCTTGCAAATGATGCTATTTTATTTTTCTTTATTGCTGCTGGTGTAGACTTTATTTATTTATTTATTTTGCGGTACCGGGGATTGAACCCAGGGGCGTTCTACCTCCGGGCTACACCCCCGGCCCTATTTCTTATACTTTATTTTGAAACCGGTCTCACGAAGTTGCGGAGGGCCTCACTAAGTAGAGAGAGAGAGAGAGAGACAGGGAGAGAGAGAGAGAGAGAGAGAGAGAGACAGTAAGAGAGAGTGTTGTAGACTCTCAATGAACTGCTCCGGGGCTTCCAGGAATGTAATTCCATCATCTTCAGTGGTAGAGTTTGTCTCCTCCTCTCCCAGTTTTCTGCTTCTGACTTGGCGGTCCTTTCTAACTGCGCTCGCTGGACCTTCTGGACAAGTGACAATGGTGTCCGTCGCTGATTCAGGGGTGACGAGCTCAGCCTTTTCCACCCGCATTGCGAGGCTGGCTGACGTGCACAGATTTGTCATCGCAAAGACATCGCCATCCCTCCTCCTTTTACTGAGTGCGTGATCGGGACTTTTGTCAAACGCTTTCCCAAGCGTGGAAACGGTTGTTTGATCCCTCCTCCTCGCTCATTTAATATGATCAGTTACGTCAGTGCACCTCCCAGTAGAGAAGCACTATGGTTCTAATGTAGGGTTCTTTTAAGCGCTTCAGGATTGTTTCCCTACATTCTAATATGTATATTATATTCTAACATTATATTATTATTCTAATATGATATTCTAATATTATATTATTTACACTATTCTAGTATTACATTATTCGTATAATTCTAATATCATACTATTATTTTATTTATTTATTTATTTATTTATTTATTTTTCGTGGTACTGGGGATTGAACCCAGGGGCATTCTACCTCCGAGCTACACCCCCAGCCCTATTTTATTCTTTATTTTGAAACAGAGTCTCACTAAGTTGCTGAGGCTGGCTGTGAACCTGCAATCCTCCTGTCTCAGCCTCCCAAGTACTGGGATTACAAGCATTTGCCACCACCCCTGGCTTTATTAATATTATTCTAATATTATATCATCAATATTATTCTAATATTATATTTGAATATTCCTTATATTCTAATATATATTATATATTAAGGAATGTATATGACATATATTAGAATATATATATTTCTTATAATACTGGGGATTGAACCCATTCTACCTCAGAGCTACAGCCCCCAATCCTCCTATTATTATTGCTATTATTATTATTATTATTATTATTTTATTTTGAAAGAGGGTCTTGCTAAGTTGCTGAGGGTCTCACTAAGGTGCTGAGGCTATCCTTAAACCTGCGCTCCTCCTGTCTTAGCCTCCTCGGTCCTGGGATTACAGGCATGCACCACCATGTCCGGCTTCCTCTTGATATTTATGAAAAATATTTATCTAAAGCTTTCATAGGGTTTTGATATCAGTGTTGTGCTTTCTTTGTAAAATCATTTGAACACTCTCTGCCTTATTTATGCCCAAAAGAGTATTAAACATGACGTCATGAGAGCTTTAGGAGTGGTCCCCAGCAAGGCCTTCTGGGCTTCGTACTTTTTCTGAGTGGTGGGGTGTCTTTCTAAAATTCACTATTAAGCCGGGCGTGGCGGCGCACGCTTGTAATCCCAGTACTTGGGAGGCTGAGACCAGAGGATCCGGGTTCGCGGCCAGCCTCAGCTACTTAGTGAGGCCCTCTGCAACTTAGTGAGACCCTGTTTCAAAATAAAGAATAAACAAATTGGGCTGGGGGTGTAGCCCGGAGGTAGAATGCCCCTGGGTTCAGTCCCCAGTACCGCAAAATAAATAAATAAATAAATAAATAAACAAACAAATAAATAAATATTTACTGTTAAATAGAACGCCATAGTGACTCTCCTTTACATCTGCCTTTGCCCATTTTTGTGTTTTTCAGATAGATTAATTCCTAAATATGTCATTGCTATCAAAGAACATCCTCAGCTTAGAGTCTGATCACGCAGCCCACCTGAACCATTTGTGTCCCCGCCAACCATTAGCGACACTGGGTACTGTCAGCCTGCTTGTCTTTGCCAATCTGATAGACAAAGCAAAAACAAAAATTAAAAAAGCTCTTGCATGCTGGGTGTGGTGGTGCACGCTTGTAATCCTAGTATTTGGGAGGCTGAGACAGGAGGATCACAGGTTCGAGGACAGCCTCAGCAATTTAGTGAGGCCCTCAGCAACCTAGTGAGACCCTGTTTCCAAATAAGAAATAGAATTGGTCTGGGGGTGTAGCTCAGAGGTAGAATGCCTTTGGGTTCAATTCCCAGTCCAAAAAAAAAAAAGCCCTTGCATTATTTCAATTTACACTTCTTTAACTAATGATCAGGTTGGGTGCCTTTTATATTTTTACTGGTAATTGTATTTATTTATTTATTTATTTATTTATTTTTTATTTTTTTTGCAGTACTGGGGATTGAACCCAGGGGCATTCTACCTCCGCGCTACACCCCCGGCCCTATTTTTTATACTTTATTTTGAAACCGGGTCTCATGAAGTTGCGGAGGGCCTCACTAGGTAGAGCGAGACAGAGAGACAGGGAGAGAGAGAGAGAGAGAGAGAGCTGAGGCTGGCTGCGAACCCGGATCCTCCAGTCTCCGCCTCCCAAAGTACTGGGATTACAAGCATGTGCTACCACACCCGGCGTATTTATTTTTATTTATTTAGTTTTTGCAGTACTAGGAAATGAACCCAGGGCCATTCTATCTCTGAGCTGCACCCCCAGCCCTATTTTTTTATTCTTTATTTTGAAACAGGGTCTCACTAAGTTGCAGAGGGCCTCACTAAGTAGCTGAGGCTGGCCGTGAACCCATGATCCTCTGTCTCAGCCTCCCAAGTACTGGGATTACAAACGTGCACCACCATGCCCGGCAATTGCATTTCTTTTTCTATGAATGCCCTGATCATCCATTTTCTACATCTTTCCAATAGACTTCTCTTCTTATTGTCATTGCCGCTCAAGAGCTTTTGCTATCTGGAGGACCCTTAGCCATCCCATCAGTTTTGCTCTCCACGGTCAGCCATGAATCTTCCTGAGGAATGGACTTTGTTACAATGATGTAGTCGCTCCCTGGCATCCAAGTTCACTGCGCTGGGCAGAGGCCAACGTGTGGATGATTCAGCCCCGGGTCATGCAGGGAACTTGATCTTGTCGCTTGAGCATCCAGAACTAACTTGGGGAACTTGACTAAACTCTTCTGTGTCCAGTTCCAACAAGCTCTTTACAGGACTGGAAAAAAAAAAAGAGAGATGCCAACAGCAAAAGAACTCCCATTGATCGGAAACATACCAGAGACGCGCGTCATGCTGTCCTCCAAATTCATTTCCTGAGTGGGGTTGGAGGAAGCCTGGGTCGGTCCCTGGACAGTCCATCCAAGAAGCGAAAGGAGCAACTTGCAAATTTTAAAAGTCAAAATTCTGCCAGGCTTCCTAGCAAGTTGTGCTTATGATTGCTTTATAGATCTCGGGGGGTGGGGGACACAAACACGGGATCGGGGCGCAAGAGAAGCGTCGTCAGGTCTCTGTTGGCTCCCGGCCCCGGGTGAGGCGGGGATGGCGGCCGGTGCCAGGGCAGGCTGATGCCCGGGCGGGAGGGCGGGCGTGTGAGTGGAATCTCCCTGCATAGTTTGCCGGAGCTTCGCAAACAGTTTGGAAACCGAGGCGAGTCGTGGGCCACGAGCAGTTTCAGAGCCATCTCTCCCAGAGCCGGCGGCGTCTTGCCCCAGCCCCGGCCCACGCGTCCCAGCAAGACTGGGTGTGACAGCCATCAAGAGATGAATGAGAGGTGTCGGGGAGCCTGTGGGGAGCCGGCCTCTGCCCCCGAGCTCGGGCCTGGTCTTTTCCTTTTCGGGCCTGGCCCCGGGGTCGGGGCGCTGTACTAGCTCTGGGCGGACAAAGATGTAGAGGAGAAGAAGTTGATCCTGGTGAGAACGTAGCGGAGGCTCTTCCCCGTCGCAGGGCTGCGTGCTGCACGAGGTGCCAGCTGGGCCTGGAGGCGGCAGTGGAGACCCCGAACTGTGGAGGGGGAGGGCGGTCTGGGAGGAGACGGGGCTCGCCTACAGGGTGCGCATCTGGGAAGTGTGAGCCGGATCCCTATCCTGTGCCGCACTGTGTCCCCAAGATGACCAGTGCAGGGCACATGCCCTGAAGCTCACGAGGAGGAAGCCACCGAGGGCATGGGACGTTGACTTAGCGCACGCAGGGCCCTGCCGGGTGGGGACACACGCCCTCCCTCCCCAGGCCGGGGACAGGAGGCTGCTCTGGACGTAGCGTGGTGACGGTGAACTGAGTTGGGGCAGGAAGAGGAGGACAGAGGGGCAGAGTGGTGGGGGCAACCTAGAGGAAAGAATTAGCCAGGGACAGCATGGAGGCTGTTAGGGTCTTGAACAAAAGCGACCCCATCTTGTGAAGGTGTGTCATTTGGCAGGCCTCTTTGCTGAGCAGAAATTCACAAGTCTTGTTCAAATCCACTCAAATCCCCCTGCTTACCGAAATGTCCCCATTGTCTTGCCTGAGACGGGCCTGACAAGCCCCTTGCTCATCATGTCCCTCTGTTGATGGGAAATTCCCACTGTCCTGCTTAACCCAGCTCTAGCAACCCCACGAACTCCCCTTAACAGCCCCCCTGGCGGTGGCTGACCACTGCTCTCCCTTGCTCCGTAGACTCTCCCCTTAAACAACGCATATAAGGTGCTAGTCTGTAAGCGGACACGGGCTCCATCCTCTCCTGGAGACCCCCTCTGCAGGTTTTATCCCGATAAACCCTGTACTGCATAGAGCCACCTCCCGTCTCCTTCTGCCCCGGACCTTTCAGAGGCCGTGGCTCTAATGAAGGCCCTAGACCTCCAGTGGAGGGACTCGGGCTCACGGTGGCTTTTCCCCTGGTGCCCAGCTGTGGGGAGCTCCCTTCCTTCCTTCCTTCCTTCCTTCCTTCCTTCCTTCTCTTCCTTCCTTCCTTCCCTCCTTCCCTCCTTCTCTCTTTTTCTTGGTTCTGGGGATTGAACCCAGGGGCGTTCTACCTCTGAGCTATACCCCTAGTCCTATCTTATTTATTATTAATTAATTAATTTATTTATTTATTATTTTATTTTTGCGGTACTGGAAATTGAACTCAGAGGCATTCTACCTCCAAGTTATACCCCCAGCCCAATTTTATTTCTTTTTTGGAAAAAAGGTCTCACTAAGTTGCGGAGGGCCTCGCTAAGTTGCTGAGGCTGGCTTCCAACCTGCGATCCTGCTGTCTCAGCCTCCCAAGTACTGGGATTACAAGCGTGCACCACCATGCCTGGCTTTATTTTTTATTTTGAAACAGGGTCTCACTGAGTTGCTGAGGCTGGCCTTGAACCTGTGATCCTCCTGTCTCAGCCTTCCAAGTGCTGGGATCACAGGTGTGTGCCGCCACGCCTGGCTCTTTCTGAACACTTTTGGTCCGTGGTTGGCTGAGTCTGCAGTTGGAGAGTGTCCTCCCGCAGGGCTGGCTGTACTGCTTATGTACCTGGACGCAGCAGCCGCCTTCAGCATTTGTTAGCAACTCCCTTCTGCCTCCTTTGCCTTCATCACTATGTTTACTTGCTTATGCTAAAATTTCAAGATGTTCAAAGCAGGACTCAAAAGAACTAAACTTGAACTGGGACGTGAGATCATGGGTTAGTGGGAGACCAGTTGGCTCACTGTTCAGATGACCAACCAGAGGGAAGTGTCTCTCAGGTGCCCACCAAAGACACGGAACATGAAAGTGTGTGAGCCCATAGACAGCACCGACAGGCACTGCAGCACCAAGCAGACAAGAACCGACACAATCCACCCAGCGAAGTGTGGCGCGGGGGCAGGTCCGCCAAACAGATGGGGACTGAGCACCTCATTCACTTTCCTGTTTGGGATCTGAGAAAGGGAATCCAACAGGTCTGACTGCTTTGCCCAATCATTTGTAAACATGAGGCCTGAGCAGATCCTGCCTTGCTCAGAGTTTAAAAAAGCAAGCAAATAGGCTGGAGATCTTGGTTACAATAATAAATGTAAATGGAATAGATTCTCTTATTAAAGAGAATCTGAAACTGGATGAAGCAATCCAACTATGTGCCGTTTCCAGGTCACAACTCTAAAACACAATTGCACAAAAGGTAAAAAGACATGCAGAGGCAAATACATAATAAATAAATGCAAATAGCCGGGTGTGGTAGTGCATGCTTGTAATCCCAGTACTTGGGAGGCTGAGACCAGAGGATCTGGATTTGTGGCCAGCCTCAGCTACTTAGTGAGGCCCTCCACAACTTAGTGAGACCCTGTTCCAAAATAAAGAATAAAAAATAGGGCTGGGGGTGTAGCTCGGAGGTAGAATGCCCCCTGGGTTCAAACCCTAATACCGCAAAAATAAATAAATAAATAAATAAATAATAAATGCAAATAAAAGGAGAGAAAGTGCTACAATATTAATTTCAGTCCAAGTAAAATTCAATAGCAAAAACAAACAAACAAAAACCCACAAGCAGAATAAAGGCCATTTTATTTGTATTTATTTATTTATTTATTTATTTATATTTTTGGTACTGGGAATTGAACCCCAGGGGCAGTCTACCTCAGAGCTACACCCCCAGCCCTATTTCATTTTTATTTTGAAACAGCATCTTGCTAGGTTGCTGAAGCCCTCGCTAAGTTGCTGATGCTGGCCTCAAACCTGCGATCCTCCTGTCTCAGCCTCCCAAGTACTGGGGTTATAGGTGTGCACCACCACGCCTGGCGAAGGCTATTTTATTTTGATAAATGATACCTTTCACAGTAAATACATACTAACTTGAGGCTCTTGGTGATAGATAACTATGTCCAAAATGCATAACACAAAACCTGTTAGAAATAAAGAGAGAAATGGACAGAAACTCATCAAAGCTTGATGCCTCTTTTCCTTCCTTCCTTCCTTCCTTCCTTCCTTCCTTCCTTCTTCTATTTTGTGGTACTGGGGATGGAACCCAGGGGCCATCTACCTCCAGGCTACACCCCCAGACCTATTTTATTTCTTATTTGGAAACAGGGTCTCACTAAGTTACTGAGAGCATCACTAAGTTGCTAAGGCTGGCTTCGAACATGCGATCCTCCTGTCTCAACCTCCCAAGTATGGGGATTACAAGCGTGTTCCACCATGACCGGCTTTGATACCTCTTTTTCATCTTTCGATTCCCCAAAAACTCTAAAAGGCAAGAAACTTTTCATAAGCCTGAGGCCAGTTAAACAGCAAAACTGGCCCCGAGCTGTTGAAGGTCATTATAGCTGCATTTCAGCATAGATATTTATATATTTCAGTGAGGAAATATCATTGGATTTGATTACGGGGTCCTGCCTCTAATCTGTCTGGGTTTTTATGTAAAAAAGCCTATATTTCCTTTCTAAAAACTAAAACGTTCTGAGTTTCGAATTATAGCCTGCTCCAGTAGATTTGGATAAGTGTTTGAGGCCCTGTAATAAAGAAACGTTTAACATACTTCTTTCTGCCTTTGACCTATGAAATAGGCGCAAAATAAAACTCACAACATAATCATAATTAAGAAACATGAGCCAGGTGTGGTGGTGCATGCCTGTAATCCTAGTACTTGGGAGGCTGAGACAGGAGAATTGCAGCTTCGAGGCCAGCCTCAGCAACTTAGCCAGACCCTCAGCAATTTAGTGAGACCCTGTTTCAAAATGAAATATAAAATAGGGCTGGGGGTGAAACTTGGAGGTAGAATGCCCTTGGATTTAATCCTTGGTACCAAAAAATAAAAAGAAAAAAGAAAAGAAAACAAAAAAAGAAAAAAGGGAAAAAACAAAACAAAAAAAAAGAAGAAAAAAATTAAAGAAACTTCTCTAAATGTGTGTGCATGTCTTTGAATCTTATACCCTGACAAATTGAGAATGCCCATTTTCTGGCTCGTATGTAACACTTTTATGTTTACATAAATCACACTCTGTGATAACAGCCCAATAAAACTAAGTATTTATAACCCTACCACATGGATCCTAAAAACGCTTTTCTAAATTAGGTCAAAGAAGAAGTAAAAACCGAAATCACAGGTATCAAAACTTATGGGATGTGGTCGAGCTTTCATTTAGAGACAAATTAAATGCTTTCATTATTAAGGAATAAAAAGGAGAACAAATAAGGGTGAGAACAGGGATGTGGCCACAGAGCGGAGGGTAATTCACACAATTCTAGCGGAGGCCACGTGAGGCTCACACGGCTGGTAAGTGGCCCACGTGTACCGGGCACTTATCATGTGACCGCCGAACCTGAGGAAATAGAAACAGAAAATTATTGAATTAAGAAGGGAGCTGGGCGTGGTGGCGCACGCTTGTAATCCTAGTACTTGGGAGGCTGAGACAGGAGGATCTGGGTTCGCAGCCAGCCTCAGCTGCTTAGTGAGGCCCTCTGCAACTTAGTGAGACCCTGTTTCAAAATAAAGAATAAAAAATAGGGCTGGGGGTGTAGCTTGGAGGTAGAACACCCCTGGGTTCAATCCCCAATACTGCAAAAAAAAAAAAAAAAGAGAGAGAAGGGGTTGAAAACCGGAAAGACAAGCACCCATAAAAGCAATCGAGAAGTTATAAAAAAATTGTCCTCCGAAAGGTGAAATTCCACCAAACCGTCGAGCAGCTGGCCGCCCCTCAATTTAGACCACTCTTCACTAAAACCTGGGGCAAAAAGTTCCCCTCTTCACACAAAAGGAAACTACAGACACTCTCATTTGCAAGCATAGACTTAACAATTCAAAAAGTAAGAGTCCAAATAAAATAACGACAACCAAGTCCAGTAGAATTTATTTGCGGCACTGGAGATTGAACCTGAGGGTGTTCTACCTCTGAGCTCCACCCCCAGCCCTATTTAATTAAATTAAATTAATTAATTAACTAATTTACTTATTTATTTATTTATTTATTTTTTGCAGTACTGGGGATTGAACCCAGGGGCATTCTACCTCCAAGCTACACACAACCCCAGCCCTATTTTTCATTCTTTATCTTGAAACAGGGTCTCACTAAGTTGCAGAGGGCCTCACTAAGTAGCTGAGGCTGGCCGCGAACCCGGATCCTCCGGTCTCAGCCTCCCAAGTACTGG
>PVJS01059365.1:0-11538 GCA_004027185.1 Glis glis | reverse complement strand
TTTTTTATACTTTATTTTGAAACCGGGTCTCACGAAATTGCAGAGGGCCTCACTAAGTAGAGAGAGAGAGATAGAGAGAGACAGGGAGAGAGAGAGGGAGAGAGACACAGAGGGAGAGAGAGAGAACGCTTGCGTGCACGCGCATGCACAAGCTGAGGCTGGCTGCGAACCCGGATCCTCCGGTCTCCGCCTCCCAAAGTACTGGGATTACAAGCATGCGCCACCACGCCCGGCTACAGATTATGCCCTTCTTGATTCTCCTTTTAATTGTTTGATTCTTGGTGTGCTGATACTTATCACTCCCATTGGTTTGTTTTCTTTACCATGTCCATAAATATTTGTATTCACTAATTAACCATCCTCCATCCCTCTCCTTCCTTCATTATACATTCTCTCACTGTGAAATCTCATCTGCTTTTGCATCATCTGCTATCATAACTATGTTTGAGTCTTTTTTTTTTCACAAAACACACAGCTATAGTTAAGCTATCCACAAATTCTTAGCTGAATGACTCACAGACATTTCCAACTCAGAATACCCAAAAATGTCTTTTTCATCCTTTTGGTTTTCATGGAGGCATTATGGTGTGGTTATTAGGATCTTGGTTCTGGAACTAGACTGTTCATGCTTGCTTCACCATCTACTAGTTTATTATTATATTGAGCAAGTTTTTCACTTCTTTGTAACTCTATAACTAAATCTACAAGATTCAGAAAGAATAGTACTAGCTTCACAAAGTGGGTATAAACTTTCAATAGGTTAATACACTTAAATGGCTTAGCACAACACATGTGAAGTGCCTGGCAAAACAGTTCCATTTTTTATTTTTCTTGCTATTTTATTATTGTTGTATCTATTGTCAACTTCCTCTTCTCTGTGAACACCACCAATTGTCTGCTCATTTGCCCAAACTAGAAATCCTGAAGCAATTCTGCCAACTTCCTCACTACCCAGATTCTCAATTTCTTACCAAATAATTTTTCATCTCCTGCTAAAAATCTCTTGGAGCTTCTTCTCCTTCCCATTGTTGATGCCATAATTCTGTTACTTTCTTCCACACTTTATTTTTAAACTTCCTAATGATGTTCTCTATCTCCATTCTGTCTTCTTTCATGAAGGGGATGGTTCTCAAAACAGAGCTAACCCTGTTACTTCTTTCAAAACTGTTATTTACTGATTGCATTTAAAATCAATTCCAAACTTCTTGGCATGGTATAAAGGTCAGAAGCTGATCCAGTCCCTGGGTCTGATCTATTCCTAGCCATTAGTTTGCTGGATCTTCAGTCCTGAAAGCCTGACCCAAGCTCCTGTAAGTAGTCTGTGTTTGAATACTGCCTAAAGTGCCTGTCTACCTGGCAAATTCCTATTCATTCTCTAGGTAACATTCCAAAGATACCTCCTCTTTAGAGCTCCCTGACTGTTTGGACTACCACCTACCTCCCCACATTACATTGTCACTATTTATTTGTCTATTTTTTTCTACTCTTATTCTGTGGTCATCTGAAAAGCAGAAAAAAAATGTCTTCTGCTGCATATTTTTGTAAATATTAGATTGCTTAGTACAATATTTTTTCAGAGTAGGTAAATTATAAGAAATCATCCCAAATTTGAATAATAGACCAATCACAATAAATGTTTGTGATTTGCTTAAGAGGAATTTCCATATCAGCAAGAGGCCCTGCTCCACACAATAACTTAAGGACATGGACTGATGGAAAGTCTGGAATCCAGCTCATGGCTATAAAGTTTGGTGATGGAAAAAGCATTCAACTGACAGGGAAGAGAGTGGAAAGACTTAGTGCAAAGATCCTTTTTGTTAAGACCACAAATCACATCTGTTCATATCATATTGACTGGAACTTTTTCACATAGCCTCAACTTACTGTAAAGAGAGTTGAGAAATACAGTCAATCTGCTCAGAAAGATCAATGATTCTGGTACGCAGCTGCTATTACTTCCATGGACATATAGTAGAAACCTAAGTGCAATGGCAGAGTAGCCCCTGTAATCAGAATTTTCTTTGGGGCTATTTAAAGAGTACAAATGAATGAGACACTATCCTAAACCTTTTTAACCAAGCTGTGTAGTTAAGGATTCTGTATTTTACCATCATACAGATGATTCTGCCATACAAGCAGGATAATGAGTCAATGGATACTATCTAAAGAGACTACTGAGAAGCCCTTAAAAAAACACAGACATAAAAATTGTTTTTAAGCTGTAGAAGAGTTTTTAAAATAAGTTGAATTCTTTTTGTTTTTAATTTTTATTTTATAGTATAGTTTTTATTTTATTATTTTTAAATAATATTACTAATGCATTGCAGTTGTACATCATAGTTAGGTTCAGTGTGATACAAACATATATGCACACTGAAGTCTATTTCCCTCCACATGCTACCCAGCTACCCGTTCCCGTACATGTTACTGAGATTGGTAGTGATACCTTCATATGTAGAGATAACATTATTTAGGCTGTTTCCTTCATAAATCCTCATTTTTCCTCTCCCTTACTTCCTCCCCCAACCCCCTCACACCATTCTTCAGGTCTCTCTCTCCATGTTATTTATAGTCCCTTATGTTTCCTATAAGATAGGTTGAATCCTAAATAAAACATAGTAGTTGACTTCTTATTTAAAATTCAAAAAATGTTAAATGTTAAACTCAACACCTCACAAGCTTTGCAATGTCTTAAAGGTTCTCTTGTAATAAATATAAATTACGCATGAACATCTAAAGTATAAACTTTCTTTTTTTCACGATTTTCTTTTTTTTCTGAGTCTTAGCTTTTATTTATTTATATTTTTAAATATATTCGTTTATTGATGCATTGTAGTTATACATTTTGATAACTGTCAGGGTATCAGAAGCATGCATGCACACATTGCTCATTTAGCCCTCCCTCAAATCCCACCCTATTCCCTCCCCCTTCCCTCTTAGAGAATCTATTTTGTTTTTATTTTCTTGTCTAAGAGCATCTCCAATAATAACTAGCATTTATTGGGTATCAACACATACCAAAGGATCAAGTGTACCATTTACCCCTTGCTTGGCAGTATGTGTTAATAGAAGCCTGCACATAAATCAGTGAATGCTTTGAGAAAGGGGTAAGAACCTTTACTGCTAATAATATATCGTTAGTTATATTGTACATGTGTAAATCAGGTTTCATATTCGTTTCAGCTTTAATCTTGTTTTCCTCAATCACATCAGGGCCACCTAATTGGTTTATCACCTTTCATCAATTTAGCCATTCATTAACCCAATGTGGAAATATTTATTCACAAGCAGCAGTAATTAGTAAAGTCACACAGAATAGTACAATTGCCTATTCTGTATTCAAAGAGTTCTCTGGCCTTCTGGCAGTTAACTAGATTAAATATCAAACCGAGAGGCATGAACACACAAAAATGGAATTCCTTTAAATCCTAAATAGCTATGCATAAAATAAGTCTGTGTGTGTGATTCAAATATCTATGGTCACTATATTAAAAACATGAATTGGTAACATGTTTCTGTGTATTAGTGAAAGTGAGGTATTCAAATTTTCAAAAGATTTATTTTCTTGTTATTTTGAGCTTATTTCAAAGCCTTTGATAGCATTTCTTGACATGGGAAGATTGTGCTCAGATCTACACTTCTGTTGGAGCTGTCTCAAACTTACATAAAGATAGGGTGGGTCAAGACCTTTGTGAAAATACTGTTAAGATATACTTGTTTCATAAAGATGTGGTATTGATTTGTCATTGAAGCTTGAAGGCTTACATGGCAATGGATTTCTACTTTTTGTCTAGATGTGGCCATGAAGGTACTTTTTGTAAAAGGCTAGATGTTAACAATAATGAAAAGGCTAAAGGAAATTGTAAAAAGATTATTGTAATAGAAGAAAAGAAAATCACGTTTATTGTACAGCTATGTACCAGGCTTTAGAAGAGTATTTTATTTTGTTTTTTTACAAACTGTGGCAGTTTTAATGAAGTGAACAAAAAATAATTTCTAGGGAGACCAAATAACACTCTGCTGAAATATCAGGAAATAGAAAAACTTTCATTGGATTCCTCATTTACAGGTTCAGTCTCAGCATTGCAGTTACAGAAATTCAGTTGTTGGACAAAATAATTGGGTAAGTTCACAGAACTTACTCATGAAAAACGAGTGCAAATGGCACCTAAATTAATAATAGAATCAAACTATTTTTCCACTGATTACAGGTACAGAAATACTTTAACAAGAAAGTAAGGGGATTAAAATTTATTATCCTGAATATTATGTCGTATGTATTCATACAGTATTCTTTCATACATTGTTGGTACAACCACTTAGAAAAACTGTCATTGTCTACTAAAACTGATCATACATATACTCCAACACCCAGCAATTCCACTATTAGTTATATACTCAAAATAGCTAGGTACACAATCAAAAACAAAAACAAAAATATACAAAAATGGTCAGAATAGCACTGAATGTAAGGGTCAAAACCTGGAAACAATACAAATGTTGAACAATAGCAGAGTGTATTTATACAATGAAATAGTAAATAGCAATCAAAGGAACACCATGGATAAGCTCATAAACTTATATATATGTGAAAGAGTGAAAGAAATGAGACATAGAAGTGGATGTAATACATGATTCCATTACATAAGTTTAACCACAGGCCAGATTATGCATATATGAATATATTATGAATATATTAAATTATTAATATTAGAATAAAAGGAATTATTCCTGTAATTTTTTTGGAACATAAGGGGGCTTCTGGAAGGCTAGTAATATTGAAATTCTTGATTGGAGTGCTGAATATATGAATGTCTTACTTTTGAAAATGTATGGAGTTATACATTATGATTTGTAGACTTTTTTGCGTATGTATTATATATCAATTAACTGTTTAAAATGTGTTACTCACTTGGGGGTAAGTAGAAATAGGAGGGAATACAGGGGAAACAAGATTTGCTTTGAACTGATACTTGATAAGAGGGGTAATGAATACATGACAGATTAATATACTATGTCCTCATCTTTTGTATGTCTTGGAATTTTCATAACTAAAAAGAAAATCCAAGATAGCCTTGGTGGCATACGCTTATAATCCCAGTACTTGAAAGGCCAAGACAGGAGAATCGCAGGTTCACACCCAGCCTCCGCAACTTAGTGAGGCCCTGTTTTGAAATAAAAGAATGAAATAGAGCTGGGGGTGTAGCTCAGAGGTAGAATGCCCCTGGGCTCCATGCCCAGTACCACACACACAAAAAAAGAAAGGATGAAAAGAAAATCCAATTTCTAAAAACAAATCTGGAAAAGGCATAAAAATATATCCCTGTGAACTTGTGTGAGGCAATTATCTCAGCTGTTTACAGTATCAAAAGCACAATCCATAAAAAATTGATAAATGAGACTCCATGAAATTAAAAATTGCTATTTTAAAGATACTATTAAGAAAATGAAAAGATAAGCCACAGAAACTATTTACTAACCAGTACCACATATTGGATAAAAATTTTATCCAGAATGTACAAATAAGTCTCCAAGTTCAATAAGATGATCCAAAATCTAATTTAAGAAATTGACAAAAGATTTGAATAGAAATATCACCAAAGAATATATGGAATGTTAAATAAGCTCATAAAAAGTGCTCACCACTATTATATTTTAGGAAATGTGAATTAAAGACACACTGAAATGCCACTACACATCTATTGGAATAGCTAAAATTAAAAATAGTGACCATTCCACGTGTTGATGAAGATGTGGGCAATGAGAATTCTCTTACTTTGTTAGTGAAATGTAAATTGTTATAAACACTTTAGAAAATATTTTTGGAAGTATCTTAAAATATTAATGATTTGACTGAGAATTTCCACTCCTACATATTTAACCAATAAAAGTGAAAGCATATTAGTATACAGACTTGTACATAAATCTTTATGATGGCAGTATTTTTAATAACCTAAAACCAGAAACAACACAAATATCCATCAACAGGAAAATGGATGAAAA
This sequence comes from Glis glis, assembly GCA_004027185.1. Lineage (NCBI taxonomy): Eukaryota > Metazoa > Chordata > Mammalia > Rodentia > Gliridae > Glis > Glis glis. The sequence goes on along the minus strand of PVJS01059365.1, from coordinate 5,535 downwards.
CATTACAATTGAATACTACTCAATCATAAAAAAGATCTATATATACATCCATTATCTCAAAATAATTACATTTTTAAAACAGCAAACTTAATAAATTCTGTATGATTCCATTTATATAGGTTATAGTACATGTAAGCTCATTTGTAGTTACAGAAAGCAAATAAATATCTGGGAATTGTGAGAAGTAGGAAGATCAGAAGAGAGACATTTTTTGTGTGTATATGTGTCACTGGGGATTGAACCCAGGGGCATTCTACCTCTGAACTATCCCGTCAGCCCTATTCTATTTTTATTTTGAAACAAGGTCTCACAAGGTTGATGAGAGTCTCACTACTTGCCGAGGCTGTCCTTGAACCTGCGATCCTCCTGTCTCAGTCTCCGAAGTACTGGGATTATAAGGGTGCACCACCACGCCTGCCTGGCTGAAGAGAGACATTTTAAATGAGCACTGAGGAAACTTTGGGAGTGATTCATATGCTCATTGCCTTGATTCTTATGATTATTTCATGAGTGTATACATATTTCAAATTTTAAACTTTCAATATATTTGGGATTACAGGAATACACCACCACACCTGCCTTCAATATTTATTTTTTTACTTGGAATAAAATAAAATAAAATGCTGAAAAACTTTGTTTTATTCAGGATAGGCTGAATAAACTACACTGGTTATCTGTCCTTACTTTTCAACAATATGCACATCTCATGTCTAGAATATCCAAATGGATTTTTATGGACCATCCTAGAAAAATATGAAGCTAAATTCTTTTAAATTCTTTTTATTTTAACTGTTCAAATCATTCTGTAGCTAATTTGCCTCTGTCAAGTTTGAGGATTTTACATCAGAGCTACAAACTTGACTGGACTTTGAATCTTCCATTACACTCCAGCAATCATTCAACTATTATTACATAGGAAATTTTGTTTCCTCAATAAATATTTCTTCCATGTGGATTTTCCATTAATCTATTCCCAGAACATTACCTTATCTTCAAGTTTTGAGGAATAACATAGTATGCTCCTATGCACTGTCAAAATATCTGTAATTTAAACTTCATAAAATCTGAAGTAGTTGTAACAAACTTCTGCTGCTGAGGAAGTCAGGTTCAGAGCATTAATTTGTCTAACATTACACATATGTTAAGTTGTTGAGCAAAGACAAATCCAGATCTGACTCTGCATCATATTTCAGTTTGCTGAGAGATGAATGTTATGGCACTTCTAAGATGCTAGACCTTTTCAATATATTTCCTTCTTCATATCACTTTCTCTGAGGATGAAAATCATTTCTCCCAGTATAAAAATTATTTTTCAATGAGCCATATATGTTGACACATATATACTTAGTCTTTTGCAGTGAGAAATGTAGTTGTTGACAAATCAGACATAGACAAGTTAAAACCTAGGTTCATCCATGAACAATGTGAGTTAGTGTAGGAAAGTTTCTTCGACCCCTGAGATTTATATTTCCTCAATTTGTGGAATTGCAACATAATACTTACCTTCCTGACTATTGTCAAGCTTCGAGGTAATGTATACAGACTGTGCAACATGAAAGCACTTCTCAATAAACGGCTCTGAAAAGAGGCCTGATGAATAATGATACTACTTCAAAGAGCAGGGATTAGATATTTCTACCACTTTATGACATTCATTTACATAAAGACACGTTTTTGAGAATGCATTACAAAAACATTTAAAGAAGATGAAAAACCTAAGTTGTGTGTGTATGTGTGTTTGTAACAAGAAAATATGCATTCTCCTTACAACAAAACAAAAACATGCTTTCCAGAGAAATGCATGGAGATTTAGATGACTCTCAGATGTGCATCACCATACTTCATTTACTCCACTTCTTTCCTGGGTGGCAGTAGGGCTAAAAATGCTAGGACATGTGACAATCATGTTTCCATAATTTCTCTAACAACTATAACTTGTCTTATGTGACTGGAAAATTTACAGCCAAGTTTCTACCTATTACAATTCTAGATAGTAGAACTAGATATTCTCTCTCTCATACTTATTTATTATTATTTATTTATTAATTTTCTGTGTGTGTGTGTCTACTATGAATTGAACCCAGAGCATTCTACCTCTGAGGTAGACCCCCAGCCCTTTTTATTTTTGTTTTGAAACAGGGTCTTGTTAAGTTTCTGAAGGTCTTACCAAATTGCTGAAGCTGGTCTCAAACCTTTGATCAATCTGTCTCTGCCTCCAAAGTACTGGGATTATAGGTGTGTGCCACCTTGCTTGTTTTAGATGTTCTCTAAATTACATTACAACTCAAAAATTCTGTCCTGGCTTTATTACTTTTCGTAATTAAATAATATAAAGTTAGCACAACTTTGATTATTAATTTCATTCTACAAAATTACCACTCTATAGAATGATAATGATAAATTAATCTATGCCAACCAACCACATTCACAGTGCCCACTACTGCAGAAATGTAGTGAATTGCATTGGCTACCTTTTTCAGGTTTGTTTTCACAAGATTAATACCGTACTGGAAATTCCAAGTCTTGTCCTTAATTTTGCAGTGCACAAGCTCAAAACATTCTACTCAAATAAGTCCCTACAAAATTTATATGAACTTTTGCAATGACTTCTTTTTTACAACAGAAATTTATCTCTGTAGCTTTGGCAGTGGCATACAAGCACTCATGAATAAAATAGGCCCTCGTTAGATCGATTTTCTTCTATAATAACTACCCTACTTCCATTCCCACTGGTCCTAGGATTCCCTCTCTATGCTTATACATACATGTTCAGTGCTCAGGAAAATCTGACACAACTGAATGTCCAATCACATCCTTGCAATTTTGTTGTTGATGTAGTTGTTTATTCAGACATCCAGAATACTATTTTCATACTTTCTCACTATTTACTTTTTCAATCTCCTTTTATATTTCTCACTCTTCATGGGCCTATTTTTTCCCCATCCTTCTCACTTTATTTGTGACTTTAAATACATTGATGTGCCTTTGACTTCCAAATGTACACATTCAGGCCTTAGGTCTTCTATGCACTTGCATTTCTAGTAGGCATATCATCATTAACATGTCTAAAAAAGAAATGGTTCTATCCTCCTCCAGCCCCATGCTCCAGCAATTCTCATGAACTTAATTTCACACCAACATTGCTGTTCTCATCTCTCTTCTAGATTATTGCAAGTGATTGCCAACTGATCTTTGTTTCCACTCTTGCTCCTCTCCAATCCTTCTCAACAGAGCAGCCATCAGGACCTTTGCAAAATACAAATCAAATTATGATGTTCCTCCCCTTAGAATCAACTAAAAGCTTCCCATTACACTTAGAAAAATTATTCATCCAATAGATCGCAATGTTTATCCCCTGACAACATCAGACCAGATCTAAAACTGCACTGTCCCTTGCTCAGTCTACTCTAGCACTATTGATCTCTCTGTTCTTCAGATATAATGTTCTCATTCAAATCACAGGGACTTATCCTAGAATATTTGAATGGTTTACTCCTCAAAATTTAGAACTCAGCTTCAAATATTCTCTTCTCAGGAAAGCCTTTCCTGTTCACCTAATCTCTAGCACTTCATCCTGTTTTGTATTCAACATATTATACTGTTTTGTATGCAATTTGGTATCCATCTCTTTGTTTACTGTCTATCTCTCTCCATTAAATATAATCTTTGGATAAAACCTTGTGTATCTTATTCAATCTTCTATTCCTAATGCTTAAAACAGCATTTACCTCATGAAGACTCTCCATTCATGTTGAAGAAACAAAATGCAAATATATGTAGATGTATCTGTTCATGATAGACACGAAAATGGGATCAGCTATTTGAAGAGGCTTTGGATAGTCTCTTTGGGAAATTAATAAAATGGCAGCTTGGTTTCGTCTAGGAGTTTTATATAATTTGGTAATAACCAGAAATCAATTTGCATATCTATGAACAGCATAGAAGTAATGAATCTTGTTTTCTTTAGAATCTGTATATATTTTCTAACCATTATATCTTCCTCAGGCTGAACAACTGTAGCAAGAAGGCACTCACTAAAAGTAACAGATATTAAAGCAAAACAATCTGGAAGTCAAAAAGTATTGGGCTGCTCATGTGGGCACATTAACTGTGACTTCTGGTCAATTAAGAGTATGGCTCTAACTTAATGTGATCAGGAAGAACTGAACAAGACAACTAAGTACACCTATCTGTACTCGATTACAATGATAAACTCAGTCCTGGAGAGCTCCGGGCACAGGCCTGACATTTCCATTATTTCAGAGATCATTATACGTGGCACTCAGCACAAGTCCTGGGCTTTGGGATTAGGCCGTAGTTACTAGGCCAATAATCAATTCTCCCATTGTTTGTAAAAAATCTAGGAAGGACTCTAATAGTGTATACCATTGCAAGAATATTTTTAGAGATTCTTGATATGCTAGGATGCTATTTCCTTAAGGAATATTCTAAAGAGTTACCACAGTTGACCTTACGTATTAGAAACCATGTGATCAACACTGAGTGTCTTTAATAAGCACAGGCACCACTCCTGCTGTGTAATTCAGAGACATTCTTGGTCAAGGAAAACTCAGGCAGGAAAAGGTTAGTATTTAGTGACCTGATTCTTCAAGAACTTACTTGAGTGGCAGTTGTGAGACCGAGGTGGCTTCCCCGAGGGCCAGGAACATTTGCCTAGTTGTAGATTTTCTTCCCTATGGATGGCTCACTGTTAGACCACCATTTCATTAAGTGTAATAGGGCATCGACATCCAGATTTTATTTTCGTGAGGCCTTCTCTCCCTCTTCCTATTTATTTCCTCACCAGCCCAAAGAATCTGCTAATGACACATTCTTTAACAAGTCTAACCTCATTTATCACTATATGTGCTCTCATTTGGATTTGTTAATTATTCTCCATTTTGCTAATTGTGATTATCCAGAGTAGCACAATTTATCATATTTCTTCCTCTTAAAAGACTCATTTACAGTTTTTGTTCTTTCGTGAATTCTTATTAACATTTTTAATTTCAGCTGCTTCGGAGGATCTTTCCTATTTCCCTCTTCTTCTCAAAGTGTAGCAGTATTTATATTTAATGTTCCTCGTCTTTTTTCCCTAGTTTATGCTATTCTATGTTGCCTTTGTAACTGTATTTCCTTAATCCACACCTTTCACCATAGGAAATTAAAGGCTGTCATTGATTTTGTGTTTAGATAGTAATGGCATGAATGTCACCTTGTAGGAAAGTAAAAGTAAATAACGTGAATGTTTTATTTAATAACTAATAAAATGCACTGGACACAATTCAATGAGTTGAATTAAAAATAGTACCCAAGTAAATAAATAAACAACAGCTTAGTTCTGCAAAGGAAACAAAGATTTTTTTTCTAGAACTTGTCATCTAAAGTTTCTAACACATTATATACACATATATATATAGGTATATACATACATATATATAGGTACATTATATACATATATATAGGTATATATATAGGTGTATATATATAGGTGTATATATATATATAGGTATATACATATATATATATATATAT
>PVJS01059364.1:0-11539 GCA_004027185.1 Glis glis | reverse complement strand
TCTCTCTCTCTCTCTCTTTCTCTACTTAGTGAAGCCCTCCACAACTTCGTGAGACCCGGTTTCAAAATAAAGTAAAAAAAAAAAATAGGTCCGGGGGTGTAGCGCGGAGGTAGAATGCCCCTGGGTTCAATCCCCGGTACCGCAAAAAAAAAAATAATAATAGAGTTGCAGTTGTCTTTTATCTCAGAAATGTTTTTAACCAGTGCTATTAAAGGTATGGCTTACAGAATTGTTGAATTGAGAAAAAGAACCAATAGTCATTTTTCCCACTCAAATGAATCCCCAAATCTGACTCAGCATTTCCCTTCAGGAAAGTGATTTCTTTGGACACAAACAGTTTTGGGAGTTCCTAGGAATGATTATGTTTTGACTAAAACCTAAAAAGAGAGCTATACTCTCTCTTTTTTTAAGTCTATTTTACAACTACAAATTATTGTACAGCTATAGTGTTTGACAAATGCATATGTACACACATATAAAAAATCAAAATTTTTAGGCCGGGTGTGGTGGCGCACGCTTGTAATCCCAGTACTTTGGGAGGCAGAGACCAGAGGATCCGTGTTCGCGGCCAGCCTCAGCTCTTTCTCTCTCTCTCTCTCTCTCTCTGTCTCTCTCTCTCTACTTAGTGAGGCCCTCCGCAATGTAGTGAAACCCGGTTTCAAAATAAAAAGTATAAAAAATAGGGCCGGGGGTGTAGCGTGGAGGTAGAATGCCTCTGGGTTCAATCCCCGGTACCGCAAAAAAAAAAATAAAAATTTTTATAGCAACATATATAGTAGGTATCATTTTCTCCATTTTACAGATCATAAAATTGAAGTTCACAGAGGTAATGTAATCTGCCGTAAGAAGTTACTGACTTGTCATGGTACAATTCAGACTTAGATAAATCTGACTCCACTATACTTTGTTGAATCTATATAGTTTTCCTATTTCCAAACTAAATATTAAGCAGTTCTTGGGAAGAAATTTTCCTCTGATATTTAAAGAAAGAAAACTAAAACAATAGTACTGAATGTTTACTAATTCAATTAAACTCAATTTTTTTTGTGTCTCCTAGACCAGTTTATTATTTCACTCTTCAGCATTCAAAGAAATGTGATCTGCAAAAAACTAGATACAAAGGCCTTTAACTTCTTTACAAACTACTGTTAATTCAATGAAATGAATTTACATGCCTCACTTTTTATTCCAAAAAAGAAAAATCTCCATCTTTAACACAAGGGTGAATTGGCTTTACAAACACACAAACATCACAAAGATAACACTGTTGGAGGAAGGGGCAGAGGAAAAGATATGAGAAGGAGCCGTTTCCATAATGACTAGCACAATGTCTTACAGATGTCAACAGCTGAAGATAAACAAGTTGCTTATTTCACCTATTAAGTCACCACTATTGAAAATGAGAATCGTGCACTCTTGGGACTCCTAAAACCCTCAGTGGTCCTCTCAGTATGTCATTAGATTATCCCCAACTATTGCTCAAGTCACAGCCTTCCCATTTCAAATTAATATCAGGACTCTCTCAACAGGAACATGGTCAAAATGGAATACAATGAAAAATCTTGAAGAGACTGAAGTTTGGAAAGCCAGGTTGCAATGAGTCTCTTGAGACACAAGACCCTGTGAAATTTTGGGTTAACTTTAATTCTCTCATATCCAGGAAAGTTATCCATTATGTTATAAGGTTGTGACAAATGAAATAGGGTATGAAAAAATGCATGGTAGGTATTCCATAAATGACAACTATTTTCATCTGTAAAATGGGAATACTACCTATTTTCCAGGACTTCTGGATTAAATAGGAATTTGATAGATATGTGCCAAGCATTCGCTGGGTACTATGGGGATTACACTGATAAATACGATACAGGTTCTGGCCTGCACAACTTTATATTTTAGGGAGGAGGTGAAGGAAAATGGAAATGGGAAGTGTGTGCAGAAATAAGTTGTGCTAGTGTTCCATCACTGTGACCAAACATCAGAAAATCAATAAAAAGGAAAGGTTTGTTTGGGCTCATGGTTTCAAAGGGTTCAGTCTGTGGTCACTGGGCCCTGTTGCTTTGAGTCTGTGGTAGCACAGTACAGTAGAGCAAGAGCATGTGGTGGGGGCATGGTTGCCTCATGGTGGCCAGGAAGCAGAGAGAGAAAGAGGTTGGGGTCCCAGTACCTTCTTCAGGGGCATGTCCCCCAATGACTTTTTAAGTTCCTTCTACTAAGCCCCACCTTCTAAAGGTTCTACCACCTCCCAGTAGCACCACAGGCTGGGAATCAAGCCTTTAATCCATGGGTGTTTGGGGAACAGTCAAGATCCAAGTGATAACATGACTCAAAGTTCAGATTATGACTGTTGAAGAGGAACATCAGCAAAAGGCTTGGAAGGCCAGCTTGTCCAAGTGTTCATGACTGTTGATGCTGAGGGATTAGGGATGTGGTTTCAAATGTTCATAATGCCATTCTCCTTACTTTTGTGTATGTTTAATAACTTCCATACCATAATGAAAAAAAGTAAATACTACATGTTCATAGTGATGAGTCTTCATCTGTGTGAAAAGACTGGGAAAATTGTTTCAAGGAAACAGTGGCAATTATGGGAAAGGTTTATAAGGTAGAAAGGACCTCAAAAGGTGGATGTGGGTACTAGAAGTTAGCTCTTACCACCTTCCCCAAGAATTTTCTGTCTCCCAATATCATTAACTGGACTATATCTGTGTTGTTAGGGTCTCTGGTAGCCTGGGGTACTCAGCTCAGTATACTTAGTCCCGTTGATACCGCTGATCCTAACAGGGAATACAAGTCCCATTAGCTGCTGATCCTAACAGGGAATACAGGTGGTCACAGATCGGCTGTCATGATGCTGCCAGGATGTCCCCAGGCACTGGAGAAGCTGTATCGCCCTCGTGCAGGTGAACAGGACAAGCATTATGTTCCAGTTCAGCCCCGCTGGCTTTATATGAGGAACATTCCTGCTCAACTCAAACTTTCAGTAGGTCACCTTCCCTGAGCGAAGTCGCCATTGAAAGCATGGGTTTCAGCTCGACAGAAGGGAAGCCCAGACTCATCAATGTGGTTGCCGCCCTCCTCACTCTGTTGGACTCTGATTCCCACACAGGGACATCTTCTTCATCCTACTGAGCTGTGACATCCCACAGAAGGCCACACCTGGGGGCTGCTCCCTGCACTCTGCGCAGAATGGCACATATAGGATCTCAGTGCGATTCCTTTGCTCACATCACAAATGCCAACCTTGCTGAGCCCACCAAAATGACTCTAAAACTTCTTTCTTTAGCAAAGAAGGAAACGAAAAAGAAGGAACAGTCTTGAACATTTTTTTGTTGTTGTTGAGAAGTCAGGGTTATGGAGGTATAATTTGCATGCAGTGGGATTAACCCTTTTCAGGTGTATGGGTCTATGAATTTTTTTTAAAAAGCCGTAACAAGTAAATATATCACCCCCAAAGTTTCCTCATGCCTTTTGTAGTCAGCTTATTAGTAATGCTTTATTTTCTAAAACTTTTTTAGTGGTTTCCCTAGGATTTACAACATACACCTTTAATACAATCTATTTTCAATAACAGCACACTGGTCTACATATATTATAAAAACCCTAGAGCAGTACACTTTTGATTCCTTTCTTCCATAAAAAGATGGAAGTACAGTGGTTATATATTTTACCTTTATGTATAGTATAAACCAGCAGTAAATTATTAGTATTTTTACTTTAGGACCAACCATCTTTTAGAGTGATTATACCAAGTATCTCTGTATTATCAGATTCCTTTTGCCTGAAGTATTTCTTTAGCATTTCTTATAATGCAAGTCTCTTGGAAATGAATTCAATTTTTCTTTCCTCTCATTTTTTGAAATATATGTTTATTGGAAAAAGGATTCTAGTTTGACATTTTCTTGATGTTAGTGCATTATATTCTGGCTTCTCTAGTTTCTGATCTATCTAATTATATCTTATTATTTATCCTGGGGTTCTCTGGGTGTCTTGAATCTGTGGTTTAATATCTTTTATTATTTTTGAAAACTTCTCAGCCATTATCTCTTCAAATATTTCTTTTGTCCTTTTATTTATATCTTCCTTATCTGGAACAACATTTAACTACATTGTTCTATTGGGCAATTCTCTCTCTCTCTCTCTCTCTCTCTCTCTCTCTCTCTCCCTTCCTTCCCCTACTATTTACTGTTTTCCTTTTTATGAAGCCCTAAACTTATCTTTACATTTGCTGAGTCTTTATTAAGTTGAGTCTAGCCAATGAGTCCACAGAAGGGATTCTTAATCTCTGACATTGTTTTATTATTATTTCCATATGTCCATCTGATTCTTATAGTTTCCATCTCTCTAATGAAATGGTCCATGTATCCATGGACGTTGTCCACCTTTTCCACTAGACCCTTTAACATAATAATCACAGTTATTTTAAAGTTTATTTCTAAGGATTCCAACATTGGACCATTTGAGTCTGGTTCCACTGATTGTTTTTTCTTTCGACAGTAGTTTGATTCCTTCCCTTGTTTTTTGTCTTGTAACTACTTTTAATTAATGCTGGACATTGTGTGCAGAACAGTACAGACTGAAGCGAATATTTATGTTTAGAAACATGCAGGCCTCTTACTTCGTTAAGGGCACTCACAGGTGAGTCAATCTAGTCAGCATCTGAGCTGGGTTTTGGGCTCTTTTTTGTTGTTGTCTTCAGGGAGCCACCAGGCTCAGATTCATTTAATGTGCTCATTAAATTCATTTCTTTTGCTTAGGGTGCAATTCTGAGTTTCTGTGTGGTTTTTCTTAGTGTTCATGCTCCATCACCAGATTTAAAAGCTAGTCCTGTGTCCTTGCATCACAGAGAGAGTCTTCATACACTCATGCCCTACACCCAAAGGTTGGCTGGTCTTGCCTACTGTTTGGTACTTTCTGGGCCTGTGGGTACAAGCAGTAGTCTCTGTTGCCTTGATCCTGTCTTAGTCTTAGGAAGGGTCTGTGTTCCTGGACCTTGAGATGAGATGTTCACACTGTTTCCATCCCTTCCCAACTTCCAACATTTACCTTGCATCTGCGGGAGGTATTGATCAGAAGAAACTCTCTTGACCCTCATCCAGGACTAGGAGGTCTCTAGTTATATTGGTCTAGGATCCTCAGCCCAAAACTTTTTCCTCCCCATTCCCAGGGATAAAAGAGGTTTGTTTTTGTTCTATAGTTATCAGAGCAGCAATGGATCTTTCCCTGAGCCCTGGGACACTGAGGTCTGCTCCCATTTCCACACAAATTCAAGACATTTGCTCTGGGAAAGAAAAATCCCCAGGCAAGGGACAAGGCTTCACTCCTTTTTCATAGTGGAGGCTGCTATACTTGTCAACATCTGCATCGCTAAAGAGGTTATCTCTGTCTCTTACCAAGACCCTAAGCTTACTCATGAATACCCAGCAGAGGTCTGTGAAAAAGACCCCGAGTCAATGTGAGCACCCCTCAGCTCTGGACTTCCATGGATTCCACACTGTCATATTAGCCCATGGTAGGCCTTTGGTAATTCTTTACAAGGTTAGCTGATTTTTTTCTTACCCACTTATGTGACAACTTCCCTTTCCTCTCGTGTTTTTTCACAGGTGAGTGAGTCAGTCTACCTTGACTCTCCTAGGGAGCCCATCTCTCCTTGGATTTGGGGATATGTGGGTTCAAGAAATGCTATGATTGTTTTCTGGTCTTTTCTCATCACTCTAGTTGACTAGTACTCTTACAGCTTTCTACTTCTTAGATAGGAGTAGAAAGTCAAGGAAGGTTTTTAAGCCTTAAATTGTTCTCATCAGAGCTGTGATTCTGAAGGTGTAGAATAATATACAGTTAATTATATAATTATAATTATGTGCAAGGAAGTTTTAAAATTGATGCCAAAGAGGATTATAACATAACAGGAAGAAATAAGCTTGCATACTCTAGAATGAATTTTCTGATATGTATCGATTCAATAAAATCACATACATATACACTGTGTGTATGTGTAAACAATAATTGATTGATGATTAGCTCTTTAAATTGAAGCATAATATGGATTTGGAAGTATACATAAGTGTAGAGCTCAAGAAGATTATTTTAAAGACACATCGAACTGCTAAATAAATCCCTGTGTTAATAGAAATTGGTTGGTGTTTTCCATGTGAAATTCTCAGCTCCCATAACAATAAGTAACAGGGGGAATGGAAATAATTATGTTCAGAATTGAGCTGAATCTGTAGTTTTGCATGACATATTCTATTTCTCAACATATTTTTTTCCAAGTCCCAGAGCCTTCTTGGATAAAGCTAAAACCTCTTGAGTATCTTTTGCCAAAATCGAAAGAGAATAGGAGCTGCTATAACTGGAAGCTTAAATGAGCTTTCACCCTTGCAAAGGGAAACAACTTTGCCCCTTTGGTCAGAACCTGGGTGCATCAGCTCCTGTCTTCTGCCCCCTGCCTGGTGGGTGGGTCATGGACAATTGGAATTTCCACTCTAAATCAGAGGGAAAAGCAGTTCTTTCCATTTGCCCATCTTCTTTCCTTTGGAACCAAGTTCACCCTGGGAAACCTTTACTTTGAACAAAGGATGTAGATTCTTCTAATGACATTGACCCTGGAGAGGACTAGTTCTCTTTTTGGAAGCTGACCTTCTATAGCTGACTGCAGTCCTTTGAGTGTGTGGCTGACTCAGGCTAAAATAAGAGATCTCAGCCCACAATCTTCAAGAGCAACTGCTCTCCTTAAGCACTTCCTGGGAATCATGCCCCTGGAAACACACGACCTGCTGCTGGTCAGATCCTGGTTTTCGGATCCTGCCCCCCTTCATGATGAAATTCCCATTGGACCACCAGAAAACATCAGCACAAGGTTTACTAGGGCTGGGTTTTGACGCAATTTTCCAGTAATGACAGAGAGTTCCCTTGGAACTCAGTCCTTCAGAGAATTAGTCTGTTTTATTGATTGACTCACCTTTTGCAAATCCATCCTGCTTTTTACTTTCTCCTCTGACACCTAAGGGAAGTTATCCCTGACTTTGATCCTCCATCAATTCATTCATTCCCAAAGAATTTAAGGTCAGCTTCAGTCTGGAGTCTTAGGTCTGGTTGTACCATCGGATCAGAAGGGCCAGAGCCTAAAGACAAGATTTGGAATAATTTTCTGATTTTTCTCCTGGAAGCTTTGAGCCAAACCAAACCTTGTCGACCTGATGGAGTGGGTCCTCACGAGAGGCCCTGAACTCTGGCTGTTGCCTCAGGGTAGACTGCGTCAGGAAAGATGAGGGTTCCTCCACGCAAAGGTGACGTATGACTTATAATGCACCTAGATTTCTCTAAGTCCAGGACCCCATCTCTGAAAGGACAAGGAAGCCCAGTATTTGGGCAAGTCCCCAGTTGGCTTTAGGGTATTCCTTCCTTCCTTCCTTCCTTCCTTCCTTCCTTCCTTCCTTCCTTCCTTCCTTCCTTCCTGTGGTACTGGGGATTGAACCCAAGAGCATTTTACCTCCAAGCTAGATCCCAGTTCTTATTATTTTCGGTTTTGAGACAGGGTCTGTCTAGATTACGGAGGCTGACCTCAACCCTGCCATCTCCCTGCCTAAGCCTCCCATATCCTGGGATTACAGGTGTGTGCCTCTGTGTCCAGCTTGGCTGTCTCTTTATGCACACAAGTTCATGGTCTGACGAACAGCACTCACTTCTCTTAGGGACCCAGAATTCTTCCACCCCAGCACTTCAGGGCAGCCAGCAGGGGCGATTGGATAGTCATGACCTGAACCTTCAGGGTTAAGCAGATCCCCGTTAGGGATCAGGTCTTGGGGCAGGTCTTCTTGCTGGCACACTTACTTTTGGGAGATTGCCTGTCCTTGCTGACTATCAGTTCATCCCGGGCACAATGTCCTCTGCAGTCCAACTCGTGGATGGCACTTGCTGGTCTCATCGGCAATTCCAGATATGTTAAAACTAGCAGCTTCTGAATAGATGAGAGTTCCCCTGACTGGCAAATATGTAATTGAATCAACCAAAATTAAGAGCCCAAACTATATTCCTCCTTTTTTTTTGTAGGATCACTCTCAAGATTGTAGATACTGGTTTCTCTATCAGTTAGCATAAAACATAATTCTCTTATTATGAAGTGATTATTGTTTACTGTCTTATAAAGGACAACTTATAGGTCACCCCTGAAAACTACTGGGTAAAGAGATGCAAAATTGCAAAGCTTTTAATAGGTTCCTCTTCAATTACTTCTCTAGGCACTTTTGGACTCATTCTGCTACAACTTTGAAGCTCACTCCCAAGGAAATGCTCAAGCTATGGGTATTCCTGTCTTTTTACAACTGCATTTACCTTGAGATTGTTCTGCATTAACAGTTACCTGTGTAGTAAAGAACCTTCTTCTAAGAAGTTTTCATGTAGTGGGTGAGAAAAAAATAATTGGGCATTTTATAACTGTCAGATTGATTTCTTAAGGTCTAAACCCATGGACCCGAATATCCTCCTTCACCAAGGAATTCTCTTCGTTCTGTGTCTTCATTGAAAGAAGATTTGTGTTCATGAACTTGAGTCCTGGGTTCTATGAAGAATGGGGATAAGGGCATGGTTTGGGTCACACGTTCTTAAGTAACTCGTACCAGCTCTTTAAGCTCAGGCACCTTGAGGGGAACATATGCTCCCCACACCTGGGGTGGTGAGTGTCAACCTTCTGTTCTGCAGATGAGGGGACTTGAGACCCAGAGAAGACAGGTCCTGCCTCTCAGGTGGGACAGCTGGGAAATGGCAGCCGCTGGGTTCCATCTCTAGTCTGGCCAGACTCCAAAGTTGCTGTTCTGTGGCCCTCGCTCCAGGATTAAGCCCCCACTCACCACCAGTAACCAAGAAGCCCTTCCAAGCCCTAGCAGCCTCCCTTCTCCTCGTTCTTTTAGAAGGGGGCTTGACATGGCTAATCTGCAGTTTGCCTGTCCCCAAAGCTCCACTGCAAAGCACCGCACATGGGACCAGCAGCAGCCTCCAAGCGGGGAGGAGACGTGTTAAAGGGAAGCACACCCGCCCAGCCCCGGCTGCTCTCCTGAACTTAGCAAGGATTTAATAGTGACCATTAAGATTCCTGTTTGAAACCCAATCCGCTTGACAAACGGTCCTGGCCCCAGGCCTCTCCTGAGTTTCCACACGGCAGGGGCTGCTTCAACTGCAGGGATGATTTAGGGATTTGTCTTTCTCCCAGTGCATTGTAAAATGGAAAGTCTGTCAGCCCTTCTACCTCCACCCGCATCCCCTCTGCCTCCCTTGCTGTTTTAATCCCTGGCCAGGACGCAGCTGCAGGAATCCAGGACCCCATAGCCAGGAGACCTGGCCTGTTGTTTGTGTTGGGCTTGGGAGAGGCCAGGCAGTGTGAACAGCCTGGGGAACATCTGAGCCCGCTCCGCTGAGTCCGCTCTTCTCCACGGTTTTAGGCCCCTGGATTCATTCTCTCTCTCTCTCTCTGTCTCTCTCTCTCTGATCTCTCTCTCTCTCTCTGTCTCTCTCTCTGTCTCTCTCTCTCTCTCTCTCTCTCATCTCTCTCTCTCTCTCTCATCTCTCTCTCTCTCCTCTCTCTCTCTCTCTCTTTCTCTCTCTCTCTCATCTCTCTCTTTTTTGTACTGGGGATTGAACCCAGGAGCATTCTACCTACTAGCTACACCCCCAGCCCTTTAAAAAAATTTTTTTTTAAATTTTGAAACCAGGTCTCTCTAAGTTGCTGAGGCTTTCGCTAAGTTGCCAAGTCTGGTCTCAAACCTGTGATCCTCCTGTTACAAGGTAAGACCACCAGAGAAGACCACTCAGACCCAAGATAATGCCAATAGAAAGTCTTTATTACCAGCTGGGACTACACTGGGTATCAAACCCAAGTGCAGTAGTTTTTTAGGGCTCCGTTTATAGAGCAAAACTACAAAGCCACAAGCTATAAAGAGGGAGGTGAGAAGTACAGGTTCTCACAGCAGGTTCCCATAGCAGGGGTGGGAAGCCCTTAACGGTTCTTTTTAGCATTTGAGCTGCTAGCAATAACAATGACACAATAACAGTAACATAATGTTGTTACCCATTACCCTGCCAACATCCTGGTTTGATTTTTCCAAGGGGAACTTCCCTGTTCTAGGGCCAGGTTTGGGGTCATTCTGGGTAACAATATGAAGTTACTCTAGCTAACAAGTTACTCTGGCTAACCAGCTCTAACTACGCATCATCACACTCCTGTCCAGCCTCCCAAGCACTGGGATTGCAGTGTGTGCACCTTGGCCTGGATTCTCTTTCCTGGGAAGTTCAGTTTCCACCAGACTGCACGTTGTTTAGCTTGAATGCAAAGACATTAACAAAGCCACCTGTGGTCTGCTTTACCTCTCTCTATGAAGAGAAAATTCTATCTACCAAGATTCCAGGCAAGAGGGATGCCTGAGGCTACAGGGCGATCCCCTAGGAGACAGGAGAAAGACATACTTCTCTTGGGAGACTTGCTTCAAAAAGTGTGAACTTTGTGCAATTTCAGGTTTCAATATTCAGTGCAGGTCACCTCAGCGTCTTTGGAGGTGTGACTGTCCAGGTTCTGACTGCCACAGTCTCTTGTCACACTTCCTCCACCCGCAGCCTGGAACAAGCATGTGTTTTCTTGTGAAATCGTCTCAAAACTGCCATTTTCCTATTCATAGTGCCCAAGGACAGTGGCAGAGAGAGAAATATATGGATTAACTTTGTTTATAAAGTCCTAAGTATGCTTGGAGGGTTTTTCTCTTTTCTTTCTTTTTTTTTTTGTTTTATGTTTTGTGGTACTGGGGATTAAACCCAGGGACATTCTACTTCTGAGCTACATCCTCAGCCCCATTTTATTTTTCATTTTGAAACAGTCTTATGAAGTTAGCAAGGGCTGGCCTCGAACCTGCAATCCTTCGGTCTCAGTCTCACAAATACTGGGATTTTTCTTTTCTTTTCTTTTTGTTTTGTTTTTGCAGTACTGGGGATTGAACCCAGGGGCATTCTACCTCTGAGCTACACCCCCAGCCCTATTTTTTACTCTTTATTTTGAAACAGGGTCTCACTAGGTTGTGGAGGGCCTCACTAAGTAGCTGAGGCTGGCCGCAAACCTGCGATCCTCCTGTCTCAGCCTCCCAAGTACTGGGATTACAAGTGTGCGGGGCATGCTTTCATATATGCCAACCATGAATCCACTGAGAAAGAAATCCAGAAAACAATTCCATTCACAGCAACCTCAAAACCAATCAAATACCTAGGAATAAACTTAACCAAAGAGGTAAAAGACCTCTACAATGAAAACTATAGAACACTGAAGAAAGAAATCGAAGATCTTAGAAGATGGAAAGATCTCCCTGCTCTTGGATAGGCAGAATAAATATTATCAAAATGGCCATTCTGCCAAAAATGATCTATAGAATCAATGCAATCCCTATCAAAATACCAACATCATTTTTCACAGATCTAGAAAAATCAGTCATTAATTTTATATGGAGAAACAAAAGACCCAGAATAGCCAAAGCAATTCTCAGGAATAAGAATCTTGCAGGAG